>CAJNDV010036771.1:0-12297 GCA_905221635.1 Symbiodinium sp. CCMP2456 | reverse complement strand
CATCTTGTGCGGAAAATGGGACGCGGCACCCCAGCGGGGCGACACATTCAGCCGGCATCGTGTGTAAACAATAGGACGTGAGGGCCAAACAGACAAAGGACCAAAAAAAAAAGGGACCGACATAAAACTCCACCCTCCAAGATGCCCCCAATGATGTTCGCGATGTGCGCTTGCTGGCTCCGAGAGGGACCCACGATATTCCCAACGATGCTTATGATGCTTGCACTCATGATGTTTGCGCGTCGCCTACTTGTTCTATGTTGGGCGCCCGACCTAAAGCCATTGGCTTCTAGGCCTCATATACATGGGCGTATATGCATGCTTGGCTGCGCTGGAAAGGCCTCGGTTGTTGACGCTTCTAGCTTTCGTCCCAGTCCCTCCTCCCCAAGTCGCCCCTTCTCTATCACGTTGGATCACATATAAAGAAATGACCTGTCAGGACCCTCTCGTTGCCGCCCCCGATGTTCTCCCTTTACAGTATCCAGAACGTTCATGTACGAAAGACTTTTATCAGTTCCTCGAGGATCCTCTCCTTTCGCTTACTCATCAACTTCCAACTCCTCCTGGCATCCCGGACCCCCGCAAATCTATGTCATCGACACAGGCGGCCCTGCCCCAATCAAGGTGTCATATTCCCCGACAACCGAGCAGTTGCGGTTGTCAGGATACTCAGTAGGAGCTCTCCTTCGGCCCCGTTCTTCCTCCACCGACACATGTTCTCCCTGAAGTCTTGGGCTCCCAAAACACAGGAGAACTCAAGGCCCTCATAGAGCTCTTTGGCAACCGTTTATATTATGCTAACCTCCCTTCTCTTTTCTCTATCACCGTTTGCACAGACTCAAAATACGCACTTCGGTTTTTTGAAGGTGACGCGCTTCCTACTACACACCACAAGCTTGTTCTTCCCGTTCAGCCGTACCTCGCAGCCCAGCGAACTCTGCACCGTGTCATTCTTAACAACGTGCCGGCCACTCATGTATGATAGGACATGAGCTGGCAGACTCCTTACAAAAACAAGGAGTTACTCAACATGGTTCACTGGGCAGGTTCTTCAGCTCCCGCACAGCTGCTCTCTCTGCCCGCGCACAGATTGGTTACTGCTCCGGAAAAAGCCTTGGATCTCTGCCTCTACCTTGCCGCCTTTCAAAATCAAGCTGATCTCACCACCGAAACAGAGGTCAAGCGCACCCGCAATCGCATCGACAAGCTCGTCCGGTAAGTTTAAAAGCAGTTCATTTTACAGCATTTTCAACAGGAGGACTCATGGCTCCGCAAGAGAGCAATGGCGCACCACGTGCGCTTTGCACGGCGATGTTCGTCGTTCACCAACCGTCAAAAAAACTTATCACAGGGTCCTCTGTGCCCTCGGCGCCGGGCAACGTGATAACATCCCCACAGAGCTCATAGGTGCCCCATAGGTCTTTTGGCGAAATCTTCTTGATCACTACAATCAGTTACAAGCATTGTCTCGCTACTGGAGCGGCTCCTTCTAGCTGGTTGTGCTCCGTAGTCGTCATGTTAGTTAAGAACTACCAAAGGGATACAAAGCCGCAGAACAATTACCGACCAATTTCTCTCACAAACACGTTGTACGAAGCTATGCCTCTCTCCTACAAACAAATAGGCCCATCATTTTGACTACCACATCCAGTTAGGTTGTCGCTCTCATCGTTCTGGTACCCAACCGTTCGCATTCTTCGTCGTCTTTCTAGGCGCACGATCGCCAAACCGAATCCTTTCCACACGATCTTTTTGGATTGGGCTAAGGCCTTTGACTCTGTCACTTTCTCAGCAAATTTCGTTCTTTCCTTGTGTATATGGGAGTCCCGCCCGCTCTCCGAGCAGCTTTCAATTCCCGACAGCAGACATATTTTCGCCAAATCGTGTCAAACCGGCGAACTGCGCCACGGATGTCTTCTCTCCCCATTCTCACTTTTCAAGCGCTTTACGCCTTGGGTCTCCTATGGGACTTGGAATACGCCGACGACACAGTACTCCTTTCTAACTCTAGTATGCATGTGCAATCATTGCCCCAGTTCATACACAAACAAGCATGGTGCACAACGTGGTCTCCAGCTTAATTATGATAGTTGCGAACATGTTAGCTTGAATTCCAACAGCCGTGTGCCATTTGATAGTGCTTATCTCATATTGGAGACAGCAGAGGATATCCATGTTCCTTTGGCTGAGGTTGTTAAGTATCTAGGCCTAGGAGTCTTCCTTGACGCGAAATATAATAACCACAAGACTGTTTCTACCAGAGTATCCCGAACCATGGAAGCCTCCAAGAAACTCTGACCTCTCCTGAAGCATGGTTTACTTCCCCCAATTGGAAGCTTTTAGTTTGGTGTGCGGTTCTGTTGTTCGGTCTGTTCTCACGTGTGCAGAGGACAGTGTTTTGTTTACGCTTGCTCAGCTGACCAACTGAGCACTGTGCACTATAAAATCTCCACCACACCTTTCAGATCAAATTTTCTTGTCACAGAGTCCTCGACCCCTCCAATGCTCAATGCTGTAACCAGTACCTCGCGGAGCTACCCTTCCGTTTTCGCCGAGTTGTCCTGTTTAGTGGAAACCTCTCAATGATTAGATCACCTCCTTTCTGACGAGCCACCATCCATTCGCATATCGAACACTCTTTTCATGGTACACCGAGTGCCTCCCACATCAGACAAGCGCATTCCTCGCAATCATCAGCATTCCTTTGTATAGCCGTGTCTCAGCAGTTGCCAGAAATAGAGTCTCATGGGTAGGGGTAGGGAAACAGCCCGGATCCTGCACTTGCGAAAAATAGTGTGTGCTTCGACAAAGTTTGCTCTAAGGCCTTGAATCTGGATGGATGAATTTTGTCCAATCTCGGCCAAGCTTGCCCCAATTCACCGCGCGTCTCCACATCTCCCATGATTTTTGTCGCGCGTTCGACTCATCCAGTTGCCAAGTCTGTGAAAAGTCGGATGGCCTTGCTCCAGCAGCGAAGCCGAAGGTGGCCAAGCTGCCGATGATCAACGACCAGATTTACCATCAGGTCCTTGTCTTCCAGTAAGTTTCAGTCGAACTTCCTTGCCTTCAATCTCTGAGGAGAAGATGTGGCAGTGCAAGGCCGACATCCTTCGCTTGGAGTTCCTTTGGCACCACGGAGGTCTCTACGTGGATGCGGCATCTCGGACCGAAGTGGCTCCTGTCCTGTGCACCTGTGTGAACTGCGTTCAGTATCTGAGGACATGATCTCCGTAGAGCAGCCGCCGAGATGCAAAGCAGAGCAATGCTGCGCGTTTTGCATGAGAGATCTGTTTTGGACGAGGAAAAGCCTGGACCGCATCCTTGAGCTCGGTAAGGAGACCGGCTGGGCAGTCGCCCTAGAGTACCTTCTGAGCAGTTTACGGCTCAGACCGGACGGCGCAGACCGGACACACGTCTGCCTTTTTGAGGTCATCGCCTACGAACCCGACACCAAAGACAAGCCTTACTCCATCCTGGGCAACTCTGTGCATCCCGGCTTGGTCGTCTCTTTCCTGCCACTGTGCCCGGTGCAAATCCCAGGATTGCGTGCACGCCTCATCATCCGCTGACCTTGATGCTCATTCTCTTCCTAAAGCAGACGTACCACCAGAAGCGCAACCACATTGAGGCCCTGGTGACACACGGGAAGGATCCACTTCTGTGTAGCCCTGCAGGTCTTTGCTGTTACGGGGCCCGTGATGTACACCAAGTGCTTGGTGGACAGTGGCATGCCGATCTCTCTTGCACCACAGGAATGGCTGTATCCGGCTCCCCGCATTAAGCCACGTGTAGGAAAGCTCTGTGGTGGCTGGGACTTCCGAGGCTTTCCATTTTGTTCCCAACCCTGATGCCATCAACTTCTCGGCGTTTCCAAAATGTCTCATGTGGCTTGGGCTTGCAAGGATGAACACAACTGAGAGACACTCTCCATCTCAAAGTCTCAGCAGTCCGCTTTGTGACGAAGCACTGTTGCGTTTGCTGCGCTGTCGTTCGATGCCCGAGGTTCCAGTTCGGGTACACCTGCTCCGGCCTGGAGGGTCCAGCACTGCACCAACCAAGCATGGGGCTTGGCATGTTGACCACGCACTGCAGGTTATGTGAAGTCCAAGAACCGCTGCAAGAAGGTGCGGCATTCGGCTGAATGCTGAACTCAGGACTGCACAGAGTGACATCGACCTTTAGCACAGCTGCAGCCAGGCCCGCCAGTGCCCCTTTCACTCCAAGAAGGCGTGATGCCCGTGATGCCCCACAGCTTTGAGTTTTGAGGGCTCGCGCAGACTTGCCCGTGGCATGCCAGAGAACGCAAGATCTCGCCTGGCCAGACCGGCCAGACCGTCTCTGCGTTCTGTTCCTTCTCGGTCTGCAGGCCTGGCCGCTTGGGGCCTTCAAAGAGCTTCCGAGCATCGAGGAACTGGAAGCCAAGCCGCCACCTGAGCTGTGAGGTCCCTATCTAGGCCCTGGGCAGGAAAGGTGTTGCATCCCTGGGGAGTTGCAGAAGTCGCACAGCACAGCACGCGACGAAAGCATTCTTGACAGTAGCCGCCCGAGGTTCAAGTCGCAGCGAGCTTCGATACCGCAAGTCATCCACCAGGCCGGCAGAAATCGGAGTTCTGCAGAGATGGGGGGCTTCGGCATTTTTGTTGCGAGGTGATACCGGCAGGCCTGGACTCACACAACGACCCGCAGAGATGGAGGCAGAGCTGGTACGACTCGTTCTGCCAGAGCCATCCCGGCTTCAAGTACAGGACGGCACATGAAGATGGGTTGCTCCATTCTTGGCAGCTCTGTGATGGGAGGACTTGGACGAAGGAACAGCTTCAAGGTCGAAAATGGTGCTTTGGCCAAGCGAAGTTCAGTGTTCAGACATTTCAGACGTCGGCTTCCCCGTGCGGGGATCTTCCAGGGATCGTTTGCAGGTTCTGTGCGAACCTTTATGTGGAGCCCTGGGACGACCATGCAGTCACTTCGCTCATGATGGAGGTGCTATTCGAGGCAGGTGGTGACCCGAAGAAAAGTTCCAACTGTGTGACTTTATCTCAGTGTTGCACAGGAAGGCGGCTTCTACGTTCCGCTCTCCACGTTGCATCAGCCTGGCTTCAGTGAGGACTGCGTGGCATGCGGATAGGGCAAGGTGAAGCCGGTCGGCAACGATCCAGCCACGAATGCTCAAACGTGGCCTTCTAGTTCGTTTCAGTTGCTGCTTGTACGGGTCAGGTGTCATGATGTGACATGTTAGGTGGACATGCTTCTTACCTGGAGGGGCCTTGCATGCAGGAAGGGGCGGAAAGGGGTGCTGCAACCGTCCCAGGCGTCCAGCTGTTTGTGCACGTGCGACCCAAAACTTCTTGAGCGTGCATTTCCGTCATGTTCAGGCCCGTGCTTGAAATTTCATAGGTGTTTTTTACTCAGACTTGACAAGTGTGCAGACACTGCCAACAGGGTGGCGGAAGGTGACAAGGCTTGGTAGGATGGTCCCATTCTGTCCTTGCATGGTGATGTTTTTGTCCAACATCCAGCACGAAAGAACCCATGTAATGTATTCATTGGCGAGATGGCTCCAGGTCCGGCTATTTTCCAGGCCTGAAGTCTTCGCTTGAAACAAATCAAGACGATCTGTTCCATCCGACCCGAAATGGGTTTCGAGCCAGCCCACCCGCAAATGCATGTGTGAAGGCTCTGTAATTCTGGCTTAGACGAATCTGGTCTTCACTGTTCTCGAACAGAAGGCATTTGAGAACTGTTTGACGGAACACGAAGCCGGGACCTATGACTACACATGATCTTGTGTGCTAGCTAGACTCATCCTTCACGTGCCTTGGCGGAGGGAGACAGATGAGAGGGCAGGTCTTCTTGTTGTCGGGCATTGTCAGGCCAGTTCCGAGAGCGGCCGCAGCCAAAACCCGCTGGTCTGGGTCTACATCGTCATTTGGCCTCCTAGCACACAAAACTGGTCCAGCATGTCAGGTTTTCTGACGCACAAACAGCCGACCCCAGACAAGATTGCATCCTGAACCAGAATCGGCTTCTGTCCAGTAAAGAATCAGAGAGGAATGCGCCACGACAGCTGTCCAACCTAGATGGAGTAGGCAATCCCTTGCTGGGCCGCACCGGGCGTTCCGTTGAAACCCTGGGAGAATGTAATCACGTGATCCCAAGACGAGAGGGTCATTCTGGGCATTGCTGGAGGGAACCCCCCCTTTCCGACTACGAGTTTTGATATTTGCTTCAGAAAGCAATGGCACATGACAGCAGCTGGCAGCCCTGGCAGGACCACTTCTTCCTAGAGGCAACCACAGATGAGATAGATTACATCGAGGGCAACGGAGGCGTAGTTGGCGTGGCCAAAGGCTCTCCGGAATGCTTCCGGCGTCTCATGGATCTCTACGACCGCGGTCACGTGCCAGCGATGGCAACGCCCGGCCCAGATGGGCCTCGGGTGGTGCAGATGGGCTTCCGAGACGGACCCGTGGAAGCAGAAAACACAACAGACAATTCTGACAGTCGGTCTGAGTCTAGGTGCAGCACAGACGTTCGTTTCTTGTAGTTCTTTGAGGAGTTGCGTTCGTTGTGCTTTCGAGGACTCGTGTCGCAAGCGCGCTTCTCAGCTCAAACTCAGTACCTGGGAGCACCTCAGGCTGGGATGGAAGAATGGAAGATACCTTCTCTTGCTGGTGTCGCCTGCTCCCCCTGCAGGTGATCGCTTTCAGCAGTGTGTCAGATAAGCGGCTTGAGCTTTCCACACTGAGCTACGCATATGAATGCATGGCAACTCGGATAGAAAGGATCAGTTTTTGAGAGCAGGCTGCCGCCAGCAGGTTCGTGTGAGTGTGAAGCTTCGTCAGGTCCCGTGCCTGGCCGTGCGGGGAATCCCCGCTATGAGGGCTGCAGTGGGGGAGATGGGAACCTTGTCTGCAGGGTCTACGAAATTCAGGGGACCCTTCGGACTCGGGACTTCGGGACTGCCTGATCAGGTCTTTCCTCGAAGTCGGTCTTTGTGACGGACCGGGAGTTCTTTCAAATGGATCGCCTTCGACAGGCTCTTCTGCGACGCCCCACGAGCAATGCCAGAAGTAGCGGAAGTTGTGCAGGAGATGCCCGGATTCCTGGACCAGCTAGGCAGGGCCGGGTGGGAGAGAATCCGATATCAGAAATTCTTGGGAAGCGAGGCCCCCACGACTGGGACGCGGTCATCCTTGGTTTGGAGTGGGACACCGGCTCAGAGGACTGGGGCCAAATAGGGTGACGGCAAAGTGCGTTGCCGAAGCATGGAGAGGAAGTCGTCATCTTCGACATCCTTCCAGGCAGAACGGGCAAAAGCACAGGAGATCAGAAGAGGAAGCATGTCTGCCACTTGCGAGGCGGGCGGCCTCGTTCCGCCAAGATCGCCGGCTTCGTGGCGAACTTCGGCTGCGCGCCCAACGAGGCGGCTTTGCAGGCCGCATTGGCCAAATGCCTGGCAGAGGACGGGATGACACGAAGTGACACACGAGCGTCGCGGCATCTTCCCGTGTGTGTCCTCACAGGAAGACTTCGAGCCTTCTCCTCTCTTCGAAGCTGCCGGTCAGCTGAAGCTGCGTTTCCTCGCCGAGAAGTATGCAGGCACGGTGGCACGGCTCTTTGCCCTTTGCATAAGGTCTCGTCTTGCACACGCCTCTTCCAGGTAGCATGGAAGAGGCGCGGCTTTTCCGAAGCATGCCCTTGGTGCACCGTGCCTTCAAGAACCTGGCCGGTCATGTGAGCCGGCTGCAATTTGGTGAGTGTCAGAAGAGAGGGAATCAATCGGCCC
Organism: Symbiodinium sp. CCMP2456; assembly: GCA_905221635.1. Taxonomy (NCBI): domain Eukaryota; class Dinophyceae; order Suessiales; family Symbiodiniaceae; genus Symbiodinium; species Symbiodinium sp. CCMP2456. The sequence goes on along the minus strand of CAJNDV010036771.1, from coordinate 4,511 downwards.
AAGCAAGGAACCCCCCATGCACTTCGAGAACCATGAGCTCCATGGAAACTTGATGAAGGGTTTCCATTCTGGTGGAGCCTTCGGCTGGATCTGTTTCCTCATCTGTCTGGCACATGTGGAGATGTCGACGAGTTGACAGGGAACCTGCGGTTCGAGATGATTCTGGAGCCGAATGGTGGAATCATGTTCCGGTGCTGGAACGACGACAACTCCACCAACTCGGAGGTGGCTTCATGGCGCTGTGCTTTGCTGATCTGACAAAATCATGGTTGTGGAACCGGAGGTGAAGATGAGCGACAGCGTTGTAGAGTGGCTGAAAGTGTACTTCGATCACCAGGCAAGCGGCAAGGGATCGGAAGATCTTGAGCAGGTGCACGGGGTGTGCGCCCAGCTTCACGCTGCATGAAGGTTTGCAAGGAAATCCGGAATGAACCCGTCCCGTGAGTGCTTCCTGGCAATTCTGTGCGTGATGTGTCACTGTGTCGCCGGTAGCCCCTTTGCTGGGCTCCCGTGATCCAAGTTGTAGCATTTTGAACAGTGTTTTCCATTGCAGGCGTGAGCCCGCACGTTTCTGCTTTTCCAATCTGCACGACACGATGACTGTGGTGTTTGGCACGCTATCGTTGACTCCCCTGCCGTTGCAGCTTCCAACAAAAAGCAGGGTTGCCTCGTGTCACTACTGCACGGCCCAATCGACACAGCGTGCCGAGGTCAGACAACAATGCTGGGGCCGCGACACCATCACAGCTTCAGCAGCAGCGTTTGCTGGGCCACCAGAGGTAGCGAGCAACAAACGAAAAGCATGTGTCCGTGATTGTGTGCTTGGTGGACCACGCGGTTTAAAAGAGAGTGTCCGTTGTCGCTCGGCAGTTCTCTATTCGACAGTTGGTCCATCATGATCCGGTGAAACAGCGGGAGTAGGTGCTGTACTACCGCTCTTGAACACAAAAGTCCAAGATTCGAGGTTTGAGGCAGTGTTGAGGCATTTGATGCGGTTGCTGCTTTCGGCACATTCGGCTCCGTCCCATAGGAGCTTCGTAGGATAACCGAACCGAGATGGCCTTCCGAACTTCTCTGGCTGTTATATTCCTCTGGCAGCTGTCCACTGCAGACGAGCTGCAGAGGCTTGCAGACTGGAGTTTGGAGGAATGTGGCAAACTCAAGACCTTTGACAGCTTAAGTTGGAGCTTGGGTGTCTTATATTATGAGGGTAGTCTGCGACTTGAGTCCGCATGTTCGCCGTAGAATTTCTCGTGTGTGTGTGGAACTCCTGTTTCAAAGGGTTCTGAGTTGGAAGTCGTTACCGATAAAGGATGAAAGCAGATCAAGAGAGCAGGGGCTGGCAGCTTATTCCGTGATGCCAGCCAACGAAGCTAGCGGAATAGGTGGAAGGATCTATGGACGCATAGCTCTGGACCTGCCAATGTTTCACTCGCTGTATATACTTATGGCCTTGAGGTTCTTTTAAATTCTGAAAGTCTTGTATTGCATCAAAACTTGATCATCTCAATCTTTGCTCAAGCTCTACAGGCTCCCATCCAGTAAATGTTCAGTTTCTAGGCAAGAAGAGTAAATGATCAGAAAAATGGACTTCAGAAAATGGACGACAACCGGCTTCGCCCGGAATCTACATGTGTGTGTTTGCGTGTGTGCACGCGTGTGGTGAAGCACCAAGGATCTGCGACTTCTTCTGTGATGTGGACTACTATGTTTATCCGCAAAGCTCCTGTGAAGATTTTTGCCACAGAGATATTGATGACCTTTGGGATGTTTTTGATTCCTTCTGTGACATTGGCTCCTTGACTGTGCAATCCCGCCTCTCAAGACCCAACTCTCGCCCGACAATACTACCCTTGTTATTGAGCGCGGACTCGTGTTTGCCTTTTCTCGGCGATCCTACAATGTTTGCCATAGCAACCCGAAGCAGCTGTTCTGCAACCTTGGAGCCGCGCTCCCTTGCTGTCAGACATCCGCCAAAACCCAGAACCATGAAACAGGGGCATAGTTTCCGAAAGCGTTCGCCAAGAAAACCCTCCGAAGTACCCAAGCCAGAATACTAAACCGTTTGTACAAAGAACGAACCGATGAAGACCTCCACCCAGGCCTCGAGTACATGGACGGAGAGTTCTGTGATGAACTGTGTCACGAAGGGTTTCATTGCGATGGCGTCAATTGCAAGAAGTGCAACAGCCGATGCTATGAGACATATTCTTGGATCTCCAAAGTATATGATGCGTGCGCAGACTGTGCTGACGGGAGCTTCGGGCAAAGCCCTTCTGCTTCCGCTGTTGCCGCCACGACCACTACAACCACCACCACCACAACCACCACAACCACCTCGACCTCCACGACCACCGTGTGTTCGGACTTTGTGCCGCTGTTCTCGAGCAGAGTTTTTAGGTGTTTGAAGCCGCAGATCCCTGGTGCAAAATTGTATGCCCTTCATCCGACATCCCAGGTCGTGGTGCCCAGCCATCTGCGAAGCAGTAGGGAAGCCTGGGGACGATTGCATCACCGCGTGTCAAGCACGAAAAGGTGACATGACAGCAACGGCAAGGACCTACTGCCGATGTGGTTTCTGCAACCATTACGCTTGGCTGGAAGCGGAGACGGCGAGCCTCTTGCAGACGCAGAAGCTGCCAAGCCCAGGAAGGGACGGAGAGGAGGAAGGCTTTGACGATTGCAAATGCCGAGCCTGAAGCTGCCGTTAAAGCAAATCGAACAAATCGCAACATGTCGACATGTGGAATCCCAATCGCAACACCTTCGTTCCTCGTTCTTCTCCTCTGCAAGGAACCGAAGTGGATTATTGCCAGAAGATTTGCAGAGGTCTGAGCTTGCAGGGCGACGTAGAGGCCGCTGAAGTTGTGCCCCGTAAACTTACCGAGTGTCTTCCCCGCATCATCGAGTGACAGGCCCACGCAAGCTCTACTCGTGGTTATCAATTCATGAACGGTCTAATCAGAGTCCAATCAGCTTTTTCATGGTCGAGCACTAGCCCTGCGGCCCTGCCCAGTCTGAGCTTCCTGGAGGCTTGTGCCCGCCAGTGCTACGGGGATGCGAAGCTTGGCCCTGTCCTGATGGAGTACTGCACCGCTGCGGCCGCCTGCTGAAAGGCCCAAGTGTTATGGCACGAGTCGAAGCTTGCGTTTCAAGCTCCCAGCAGGGGAGCGACCGGGATGGGCCATGGGCAAAGAGGTTGGAAGCTTGTCGGAGTGTGGGGTGGGACAGATTCATGCAGCAGACCAGTTTCACGAAACCCACCCCACGCATGGCTTTCTTTACTGGAGCCTTTCGCAAAACTTGTTTGAACTACAAATCGGGCGACCGTGCTATATTTACATGTCGGGATGATGTCCGGGATGGTATTGGAGCACAGGCACACTACCTGCACCACCCCCCGGCAACACGTGCATCCTCCGCCCTGCCTTCCCTACCTGAAGTTTTCGCGGCGCGCAAAATCAGCTGGAGCGTCCGGTGCATGATGAAGGCAGCGACGTAACATGAACGAAACGATCGCAACACGCCGACAACATTGTGGTGGGGCAGTTACGAGCATCAGACAGATCCACAGACCACAAGGCTCGCGGAAGGTTGAACGTTTTCTGGGCAGGTTTCGTGCAACAGTGCCACACAGGCTCTGGATGTCAGTCTCATTCGGTTGAGCAGCTTCTGGGTGCACCTCGCAGGAGAGATGCACTGAAGCCGGCCGGTTTCGTTCGCTTCTGTCCTGGGTCCCTGCGTAGATGGACGGCAACAACGTGCGGCCTGGTTCTGAATTTCGTTGAGCATGGTGCACGCAGCACCCTTTTATCCTTCTGAGTTTTGTGTGAGCCCGAATGTGTGTGCAACTCAATCGCGCAAGACCGAAGCCGAATCATGAATTTCATGTAATTTCATCGTGTCGGCTCGACCCCCGTGCGTGGCTCACACTCTTTGCCTCGCGGAGTTCTCCAAACGGAGACGCACAGAGGCTTCGCCTTCGACATGTTTTGAGACGGAGAGGCTTTAGAAATCGGGGCCCAGTGTCTTATCAATGCGGAAGTCTCTGAAAGCTCCAGCCCGGCCCGGCCAGGAGATGGATTGTCCGGTTGCATTTAGTGTGTAGGGACCAGATTAGCCGACAAAATTGAGTCAATGCAGCATGGAATCTCCAGCTGCAATGGCCACAGGGGCGGTGATTGGTCAGCGGGAGCTCATGGCAAAATTTAAAACTTCCGTAGCTCGAGCCTGCTTGGGCTTTCCAGAGAAGGTTTGCCAGGAGTGAAAGGATGAGCTGGGGGGTCGCCTTCGCAAGTCTGTCGTCCTGTGAGGAAGACGTGCAAGCTGGCGGCTTGGCTGCAGCTTTTTTAGGCTCAGAAAGGGCCGCCGGAAGTTCGGATCCGAAGTCCCATCCACAGCGGAGCCGCCATGCGCCTGCGGAGCGCCCTGGGGTTTCTCTCCTTGGCCCTGGCCGTCAGCGAGGCCTCGGCCTCCATCTCCAACTCGAGCTCGTCGAGCGCGTCCAGATC
>CAJNDV010036770.1:1091-12552 GCA_905221635.1 Symbiodinium sp. CCMP2456 | reverse complement strand
AACACCCACCTAAACCCCTAAACCCTAAACCCCTAAACTAGCCTAAACTCCTAAACCCAAATTGAACTAGCAGCTCCCTCGATTCTCCACCGAAACCCCCAAACCACCCACCAGCCGAAGACCGCAGACGAACCAAGGAGAAAAAAGTATAGACTTTCATTTTATAATGGTTCCCTTAAGGAACAGGTCCCAAAAAAACTATTCAAGTATGGTACTCCAAAGCCCAGTTTACGACTTATTCAGACCTCTTTAGGGTTTAGGGTTTAGGGCTCAGTGTTTTCAGACCTCGATACTAAGCCCCGACAGCTCCTTGCCTCAGAAATCTATGCAAACCCCAGAGTGAAATGCTCTGCCAGTTCAACTTAGCATCCAGCCATGATTGGCTGCACCACAACCCTTTGCTTGATTGTTCACCCAACCGTGTTGAACCAATATCTTGATCATCACATCGCACCCTAAGCCCTAAAACGGCTGTTCATGTCCACCATCACCACAGCCATCATCATGACAGCCAGCATCTTCCTCCACAGCAATACGGCTACCAGAGACAATTCTTCCCAACATTCAGAGGTGATTCAGAAGTGCTATTTGTCAAATGTTTGTCTCATGAACACAGCTGTGATATTGCTACAGGTCGTTCGTCTGGCCCAAATTAAGACTTTGTGCTCTCTTGTCTGACCAGCCCTAAACCCTAATCCCCACAACCGTTCTGGGCCCCTCATGATGGCAATGTTTGGGCCAATTGAACCTGAATTTAGGACATTTTCAGGTGGGTAGTTACCCTAAGCCCTATGTTCCCTAAACTCCCCACCTGAAAATGTCCTAGACTGAACTGCACCGGCAAAGTGCTACACATCCGATTAACCTACACAATCAAGCTCACTTGAGACTCCAAAGCGCCTACAGTGGGGCATAATCCCAAGGCTCTTCCCGCTGAAATATGGTTTAAGGTTTAGGGCTTAACCCTACCCTGAACCCTAAACCCTAAACCCTAAACCCTGAACCCTAAACCCTACCAGAGGCCTGGCGCAGGGCCACAGCAGCATTGGGTCCCCAAAGCCACGGGAAGTGAGGTGTGGAGTGGAGCCTCGGATTACCAGGCTTTTTTCAGGGCTTATAGGGTTTAGGGTTTAGGGTTCAGGGTTTAGGGTTTGGGGTTTAGGGTTTAGGGTTTATACGGGTTAGGGTCCCATACTTTAGGGATTGAGAGCCGCAGACCTAAACCCTAAACCTTATACAAGGCTTTTGTACTAGCTGGGCTACAGCTCGTCTATCAAGGCCACCTATAGCACCAAACCCCACTATGCCCCTATAATGATAGGGCACGACCCTCAAAACCACTAGGTTAGTACTAGCTTGCCCTAAACCCTAAACCCTAAACCCTACAAGCCCTAAATCCTCAAAACCAATGGATTATTACTAGCTTGCTCGTTGTCGCTTCAGGGTTTTTTGTTCAACGGTTAAGGGTTTCGGAGTTTGGGTTTTAGGGTTTAGGTTTTGGAACTTTAGGGATTTAGGATTTAGGGTTCTAGGGTTCAGGGTTTAGTTTAGGGCTTTAGTTTCTCGAGCTGTAGTACGGGGGCTTACTTATGAGGGTTCGTGCGAGCAGGCATGGCAGCAAGTTCAGCAGCCCATTATTGCTCTAAAGCCTAAACCCCGAAACCCGAAACCCTAAACCCCGAAACCCTGAACCCTTTATCTTGCCGCCGCTCCAGAGGGGCTGCAAGTCTGTGCTTGCTGGAGACGCGTAGAAGAAGCCGAGACTAAAGATTCGGCTAGAGAGCTTAGAGGAGCCCTACTACGGGGGCCCCCATGTAGCATACGGGCCTTAATACTTGGAATAGGGCTTCGGGGTATAGCATACTTTAATTATAAAAAGGAACCCCCAAAATAGTACAGGTAATTATTAAGACCACGGCATTACCCTAAACAGAAACCTAAAAGGGTCATGAACTATGATAAAGACTCCTCTTCCAACTGTTAAATTTTAAAGCCGCTCTACATGAAACGAGAAAGCCCTATGAAAGCCGCCTCCAGGCAAGAGAGCATTGCTTAACAAGGCCGTGGAGCGTGGAGTGGGTTCGCATGATGGGCATGAAAATCGCCACCCTTGGATTTTGCTTTGAGCAGCTGTCTTTAGGGTTTAGGCTATTAGGAGTTGGGGGTGTATGAGGTTTGGTGAAAGTCGTGTGCACGATATAACAGGAAGTGCAATAATTGCGGCTCAACACCGCCAAAGGACGAGCAATTGCCTCGCGAACAACAGCAACCCATCGTGAACAAATGATAAACAAGAAGCGACCACCCATAAGGCCCCCAAGTAGTTCCTTTTTGGGGTTACCTTATAGGATTCTATATATGAACCCAAAAAACCCTAAACCCTAAACCGTCTTAAAAAAGGAACTACTTTAGGGCCTATGGGCAGAGCTGGATTTCTGGGGTGAATCAAGCCGACTGTGAGATGCAGAAGATCCTACTCGCGGCACGGTTTAGGGTTTAGGATTTAGGGTTTAGGGTTTAGGGTTTGGGTTTAGTGTTTAGGGTTTAGGGTTTAGGGTCTTCACATCCCAAACCCTAAGGGTCCATGTGCCCAAATAGGGTTCTATAAGGGCGGCTATGAAAATTCCTTACCTTAAGGTTGGCTTTAGGGTTTAGGGTTGAAGGGTCCATGTACCCAAATAATATATACTTTGGCCTTAATGTAGTCCCTATATAGGTACTTTGGGGCCAATCAATGTATATGCTATTTGGGTACATGGACCCTTAGGGAAAGATGGGACACCTGATTCAGATGTTGTGGGGCCGCCTAGCTGCACAATGCACGACCCAACTCGCAAACACTAACACTATCTGCAGCTCTACACCTTGCAAATAGCGAACCGCAGTAAGTCCCATGATTATACGAATGAGCCCTATAAAACTGCCTAAACCCTAAACCCTAAACCACCCTTTGCAACTCTATTCTCGAACAGTGGTGCGGCAGTCGGGGTTTCAGCAACCGCACACTCTCCTCCCAGCTCCGGAGGCGGACCCTAACCCTACACCCTTAACCCTAAACCCTAAACCCTAAACCCTATAAACCCTAAACCCTACCCAAAAATAAAAAAAAGCAAGGTCCCTTTGGAATTTTGGGGGGTCGTGAGGATGAGGATTCTGGAAGTTCTACAGGCTCTTAAGATATCAAGATGCGGTGGGCTAGGATTCTGGGTTTAGGGGTTTAGGGTTTAGGCATTATAGGGTTTAGGGGTTTAGGGTTTAGGGTTTAGGCATTATAGGGTTTAGGGGTTTAGGGTTTAGGGTTTCGGAAATCCTAAACCTCGGCTTCAAGGGCTCACGTGATTTGGAATATTCACGGCACTGTCGAACACAAAGGCCGTACCTGCAATGATCTCATCAGCTTCCTGCAGAGTTCCTGCAATGGTGCTTCTTAGTCACAGATGGCTTAGGGTTTAGGGTTTAGGGTTTAGGGTTTAGGGTTTAGGGTTTAGGGTTTAGGATTCGCGGAAAGCTCATGAATCATCGGCAACCTTGCAGCTTCAGCATCAGCCTCAAGCCGTAGTTCCTTCTTTCAACGTTCTGAAACCTAGTCCCCAAAATCCAGACCTAAACCCCAAACTCCTAAACCTAAGCCGTAATTCCTGCACCCTACTTCCGACACCCAAAAGCTTAAGCCTCGCACAATTGTCCCAACCCTAAACCCTGAACCCTAAACGGTAAACCCTACACCATAAACCCTGAACCCTAAACCCTAAACCCTGCGTCCATTTGCTCTGCCGGGGACTGGAGCCAACGAACCAACAGCAAAGACGTCGACTCACCATTGAAGCCTCCCGGCTTTTCAGTTGCGGCTTAGGTTTTTTTTATTTAGGGTTCTTTAAGGTTTAGGGTCCAACAGGTTCAAACTATTTTAGGGTAGTCCAAACATGTAAGAGCAAAAGGTTAAAGTTCTCCCATTGGCTATCTAAGATTCTAGTACCCTGACAAGGATTTGGGGGAGAGGGGGCAGGGGGTAACCCTAAGGAATAATACTGGCAAGCTATCTGGCTTTCAACTAGAGCTAAAGATGGGGACCTTAACGATTGCTTGGAGGCTTATGGGTAGTTGGGTAGCTATAGTTATAAGTTATAAACTATATTACGGGACTTATAACTCCACTTAAAAGTACCCATGAACTTCTAAGTAGAATATGGTTCGTAACACGGAAACCTGTATACTGTACGCTGTATGTTGTAAAGCATAGAAAACAAAAGGAGCCCTAAGGTAATGTAGGAGCCTCAACGCTTAGGATAGGGTTTTGGGGGTGTACCTATAGTCTCCATTGTAGTTCCTTTTTTTTGGTTTAACCCAAGTATATATTAAGGATTCTACAGGGTATCCCCCAAAAGGAACTACAATGGAGACTATAGGTATTATACTATACATATGCTGTTAAGGAACCACCAAAATAGTATTGGTAATTATTTAGGCCCCCATATGGGTGGTTGTCAAAATTATGGTCCCTTTTTGGGTCCTTATTATAATAATACGGCACCTATTATTTAGGGTACCCCAAAAGGGACCATGATTTTGATAACTACCCATATTAATTCTGCAGGCCCCCTGACTTGCGGTCTGCGTGCTAGGCTTTGGAAGAGGCTTGGTTTCAGAGTTACAGCTGAGGACCTAAAGGGTTTGGTTTAGGGTTTAGGGTTTAGGGTCTAGGGTTCAGGGTTCAGGGTTCAGGGTTCAGGGTTCAGGGTTTAGGGTTTAGGGTTTAGGGTATATAGGATCTAGGATTGGGGAGATGAGGATCCGAAAAGTCAGATGTTTGGAAGAACGAGCTGTGATTTATACGTGTTCTCAGAGCTGTACTGCTATGGTTAGTGCACGGCTGGGCTTTCCAAACTGGGACTAGCGGAATTTTTCGGGAATACTGGTTGGACCTATCTCCGAGTTCCGTGCTGGAAGGTGCCAAAACTCGCCTCTTGCTTCAACGCTTAGTGGTTTTCCGAGGAAATCTTTTCCAGGTGAAAAAAGGCCCTGGCATCTAGCCGCTGGGTGAGCGAGCGGGCGGGAGGGCAGGTGCACAGCTTGTGCAAAGCAGAAGTTCTCACACGCACACAAACACCATCCTCCCAAAACCTTACATCCTTATAACACTCTTTTAGAACCCTTAACTACAATACCATTGCAGCAAAGCCGTTATGAGTACTGCCGCTATTGAAACCAGAAAATCGACATTTGGAACACCGCATCCGAAACCAGCACCCAGGCCCTGAAGCCCTACTAGGGTTTAGGGTATAGGGGTTTAGGGTTTAGGGTTGGTTTAGGGCTAACTGTGGATCCGGCACCCCATTACTGTAAGGCTCATTCTCTGTACTTACCAAGGTCCATACCTGCTGTGTTTGTAGGATTTGGGTGGGGATGCGCAAATCCAAAAAGAACTGGCATAGAAGTCAGGACTTAGGCTGAGGGCTTCGGGTTAGGGTTAAGGGTTTAGAGTTTAGAGCTTAGGGTTTAGGGCTTGAGTGTAGGCTTCAGGTTGAAGGGTTCAGGGTGTACTTAAAGGATCAGAGGACTTAGTAAGTCGAGATATAAGCAAGCTGACTAGAGTTATAAGTACCTATAGCCCCATCAGGGTACTTTTAACCTTACCCTAAACCCTAAACCCTAAAATCTGAAGCCTAAACCACAAAACCGTTACTTCCTAAGTTCTAGGATCCCTGAAGTAGGGCCTCCAGAGTCACAGCTGACATAGGGGGCTCCGGCGAGGATCCACTTCAGCATTGTACCTGGGAATCCTAATCTTTAGAAACCTTAGAAACCTAAGTTCAGGGTTTACAAGGTTTAGTGTTTCGAAATTGAGGGTTTAGGTTTAGGACCTAAACCTTACACCCTAGACTTCGAAACATTAAACCTTGTAAACCCTGAACCGAAAGCCCCAAATCTTAAACCCTACCACCTCCAACCCGAAGCTGGGAATCGTGCGCAGTGCCTGGCTTGTAATTCGACTTACATTGCGCCTCAGTGGGGTGTTGGGAAACTAAATGGGGGTTTCCGAAAATGAGGGGTACCTTCTTCTGGGGTCCTTATACTAGGGATCCTACTCTTTAGGGCCCTAAACCCTAAACCCTAAACCCTAAACCCTACTCTTTAGGGTACTATGTTAGAGTCCCCCCATGTTCGGAAACCTCCCAAGGCGATGGAACTTCCGGAGTGCTGTTTTGTTTTTTTCTTTTGTCGGTTCGGGGTTGGGTTTAGGGTTTAGGGTTTAGGGTTTAGGGTTTAGGGTTTAGGGTTTAGGGTTTAGGGTTTAGGGTTTAGGGTTTAGAGTGGCACATATAAAAAGCTCGTTACAAAGACAACTCTACTTGGAGGTTCATGGGTAGTTTTAAGTGGAGTTATAAGTCCCCTAATATAGGTTATAACTCTAGTTACCCTACTTGTAACCCTACTTATAACTACCCATGAACCTCCAAGTAGGGTCACTTCTGCGTCGATTTGATCAGAATCCCCTCTGATGGACAAGGCCTCTCGGTAAGGGTCCATGTTCCCAGAAGGGTACATGGGGGCTTCCAAAATTAGGGGACCCTAATATAGTACCCTAAATAATAGGATCCTTAATATAAGGACCCCCAAATAAGGTACCCCTAATTTTCGGAAACTCCCATATAAGGGTTCTACAAGGGTCAGCATAAGGTTTCTATAGGGGCTTTAGGGTTTAGGGTTTAAGGGTCCATGTACCCAACTAGAAAACACTCTGGCCGTAGAGTGGTCCCTATATATACATATATATATATATGTATATATATGTATATATATATATATATACATATATATATATATATGTATATAGATATAGGTACTTTGGGGCCAAAGTTTGTACTGTTTGGTTACATGGACCCGTAAGGGACGCTAGCTTTGAGGCGCCTGGAGCGTCTCGTACGCCTATATACGCATCTAGTATGTACAGTGGCCGCAAAGCCACTGTGTAAATGAGAAGCCGTGCAGTGCCACCCACATGGACCGTGAGAGTTAGATTAGCTTCGGCTCTAGGGTGCAGGATAAATTTCTAGTCAAAGAAGAACAATGTTATAGTATGGCTACCCTAAACCCTAAACCCTAAACCCTAAACCCTAAACCCTAAACCCCTGAAAGCCAATGGCCCCCGGGATCCTTCATCTCCGGCTAAGACGGAGGAAACTGATGCCGAGAAAAAAACCTTGACCCTGAACCCTAAACACTAAACCCTAAACCCTAAACCGGATGCTCATCCCCAAGCCCTCAACCCGATCATGAACCCCACTTAGGCCACAGGAAGACATAAACACTAAGCATAAGAACCTCTACACCCCCGGTACACCCTACCCCGGGACCCAACACCCACTTTCCTATAGAGACTTTACATTGGGGTTCGTATATACGGGTTGTGTACACACACATATGTATATATATATATGTGTGTGTGTGCGCATACACACATATCATATACATATACAGATATATGTTTATAGTACTTGTCTGGCTTGGTTACAACTGACACCCACCTCAAAAGACAACATGCCCTAAACACCTGAACTTTATCCTAAACCCTAAACCCTCGCAGAACCCTGAAATAAACTAAACCCTACGAAAATTGCATTACCCATGGTCCTGCAAGTACTGAGTACACCACCAGGAGTGTTTCGAAGCGTTTCCCAGTCGGCGCTCACATCGCCAGTCCTGTGGAATAAGGTTATATATTTTGTGGTTTAGTGGTTTAGGGTGCTTAGGGTTTTGGTCAGTGTGTTTTTTGGCACTGAAACAATCAATATTTGGGAACCCAAGAAACTTTACTAACAATCCAGAGGCGGGGTAGGGTTGAGGCCTGAGTGAGCACACTTGTTTAGTGTTCAGGTTTTTAAAGAGCTTAGCGTCTGAAAGGGCTGAGTATACATGAATGTGTATAGACTGCTGGCTACTGCATTCCTATTCCAACCCAACAACCCGAACCCTTCACCCTACACCCTGCCAAAACAGGTCCAGACAGTTGCTCCAAGACGGGCCATTCCAGGGGAGAAGGCGCGATTCAACGAGAAGAACCTCGCACAGAGATTCTTGTACCGTGGTCGTTGAAACATTAAACCCTAAACCCGAACCCCCTAAACCCCTAAACCCCTAAACCCCAAACCCTAAACCCCTACACCCTAAACCCTAAACCAGAAAGATCCTAAAGCCGTGTACACTTTTGTTGTTGAGCCACATTGAGGTCAAATAGTGTCGAAGCCTTTGTATGTAACATAGGGTTTAGGGTTTAGGATTTAGGGCCGAATAGTGCCGAAGCCTTTGTATGTAATATATGGGCTGAGTAAGAGGAGAGAAGGCTTTGAGTGCTATGGTGCTCCTACTAACGAGACGGAGCCTCAACATGCTCGTAATTATTCGACCCACATGTGCCCGAAAAGAACCCTAGGGGTGCATGTACCCAAATAGTATACACTTTGGAGGTAAACAGAGTATAGACTATTTGGGTACATGGACCCTTAAGGGAATCATCTGAGTCTATCGCCAGAAGATGGAGCTTCCCGAAACAACGACCTTCCCTGCAGATACACCCGCCGAAAACTGTCCAACGACTCTTTGAAAGGAAACTACGGGTGGGGAGTTTAGGGTATATAGGGCTTCTACAAGGCTTCCATAAGGTATATAGACCTTCTATAAGGCTCCTATAACGGTAACTACCCACCTGAAAATGTCCTAGACTCTTGGCTCAGGATTTAGGTTTATGTGTAGGGGTTTAGGGTTCACGGTGCCATGGGTACGTCCAAAGTAGAAATACGAAAACCCGTCAACCACACAGCATTGAACTTCGGTACCGCTCAGAGGCGGAAAGAGTCAAGCGCTTAGTAAGTAGAAGAGGGTTTTGGTGTAGGTTATCCTAAAACCGCAGTAGGGGCTAGCAGGTGACATTACTACCATAGGAGTTAGGATTAGGGGCACCCCGGGGATATAGACACTCTCAATAAGGTCCCCTTAAAGAGAGCCGGAAGTAGGGTTAAGAAGGGTCCCCTCTAAGGGGTCTCCCGGATACTACCTAGATAACTGATCATTTAGACCGAAAGGCGTGGATTAAAACCCTTGCGTTCATGACGTAGAGCTTTAAACCCTATATGTTCTCGAATCATTCGAACTAGGAGACTCCGGAATGCCGGAATCTGAAGTCCTGAACCACTGCACAACAGGAAAACCAGCACCTTCCGCCAGCTGTTGCCCTCAAATCCCATGCTAAATCTAGTCCTGCGATCCCTAAATCCTTTTCGCTGCCATCCGGCAAACGTACCCGAAGGCTCCCAACACCAAGCAGCAATTCCATGACGGACCCGATCTGAACGGAAGAGCAACTAAGAGCACGCAACAGCAACAGATGTGTCAATTGAAGGTCCGTGGCCGAAGGTCTGAAAATCTAGAACTCAAGGTTCAGGGTTCAATCTACAGTGTATGGTTCTGCTATGTTTCGTGGGATCTTTTTCACTTGCCAAGAACTTCGGGCACACCCGACAGGAGGGGCCAATGTCTGGCAACACTGGGCGGAACGGTTAAAGTGGGGGGTTAGGGTCAGGGTTTGATCTCGTTATCCGCGTCGGCCCGACACTTGGTCTTACCACAAGGCCCTTTCCAAAGCAGTGTCGCCAGACTGAATGCGAGTCCTGTCTAGACTGTCCCGCTATGACGAGACTGGCACGGCACTCTGGACGCACATTCTCATGTGCAATGCTCCGCTCACAAAGCCCCAAACAAACACAGATGTTTGGAGCAAACGAGCAGGGCTTATGAGAATAGGGTTTTGGGGGCCCATTACAGGCCCCTACATTATAGGATGCAGGGAAACCTGACGCAAAGAAATGAGAGCTCGATTTACGGGGCGCCAGTACAACCCTTACAGCTTGTTTCCAAACTCCAGCCGTGCGTGGGCGGACTCCCTGCGGTTGGCTCGGCTGCCAGCTCGCTTCAGATTGCATCATGCCTCAGGCAGTAACCTTGCCAAAGAAGCGGCAGCTTCGTAAATCTTTCTTCCCATACGTGGGAAAAGTGAAACTGACGGCTCTCAATCCCAAAGGGTCCTAGGTACTGTAACGGGGATACTTTCCCAAATCATAATAGTAGTTCCTGATATAAAAACCCTAGATTCTACTATCTAGGTACTTGGGAAACCCTTACAGGAACCCTAAAACCCTAAACGCTAAAGGAGCCCTAAAACCCTAAACCCTGAAAGGAACCCTGATCGATACTCAGGACCCTTTGGGAAGACACTTGCGCCTCTCACCTGTCGTTTGTGAGGTACAAATGGTGCCGGAAAACTGCCTCAAAAGGTTTCCTGTGGGGCAGGGATTAGGGTTTAGGGTTTAATTAGGGGTTTAGGGCTTTAGGGTTTAGGGTTTAGAGATTATAGGGTTTGGGGTTTAGGCTTTGAGGCTTCCTATGACCCCAACAGCCGGCAAGGTAGGATTTAGGGTAGCCCAGAGTGTGATCGTAACGGTAGATAAGGTCATGCAACGATGGCGTCCAAGGCTTGAACTTCTGCTTGGAGGTTCATGGGTAATTATAATTGGGGCTATAAGTCCCCTAATATAGGTTATAACTAGTACAGTTATCCTGCTGAAAACCCTACTCCGAAATACCCCTAAAGCCCAAACCCTAAGGAACCCTACTTATCATTTTTTATAATTACCCATGAACCTCCAAGTAAGCTAAGTTTCTCCGGCCCCCCGTTCACGAGCCCTAGGGTTCAGGGTTTAGGGTATCCGAAGCCCTATAAACCCAGAACTCACCCCCACACTCCCAGACCCACCCCCACCACCCAGGTCCACCCTAAACCCAAAACCCAAAACCCTAAACCCACCCACCGCCAGAAAGTGCAAACACACTGTGGTGTTTACAACGTTGTCTTCAAGATTTGATAACAAGGCCTGCCAGGGTCTTGATCGAAAACTGCTTTTAGGCTTCATACGCATTTTCTTGGTTTCTTCCTTTGGGGGGGGGGGGGGCGGTACCGGGAGGTCCGAATGATAAGTGCGCGAAGGGTTAGTGTCTATGCCAGGCCTCGGTTTAGAGTTTAGCGCGTAGGGCCGCAACCCTAAACCCTAAACCCTAGTAGGGCCTAGGGTCCTGACACTGTGTTGAAACTCACAACATGGGCCGCGGCTTTTCGGCTGCTGTCTGTGGTCCATAAGAAGAAAGGCAGATCGTCCAGAAACCAACTGGTTCCCTGGAATGCCCTCTACCCAATCCTGGATCCCGAAACCCAAAAGACCCAAAACCCTGAACCAGGAATTGAAAACCCATTCCAGTCCTGCACATATCCAGCTTTGGCGTCGCCGTCGTCGTCGACGTTGCCACCCTGGATTCTTTTTATAAATTTAAGTTCTCCCTGGAATGCCCTCTACCCAATCCTGGAACCCAAAAGACCCAACACCCTAAACCAGGAATTGAAAACCCATTCCAG
>CAJNDV010036764.1:3156-21546 GCA_905221635.1 Symbiodinium sp. CCMP2456 | reverse complement strand
CCACTGCAAGAACTGCAGCCACCGCTACCAGCAGCAGCACTAGGAACGGCAAGAACGACAGAGTGACAACTGCAAGCGCACCGGCTCGGATGCCAGCAGCAGCTGCAGCAGCAGCGACTATGAACGGACAAAGGGGCACTGCATCGTTGACTTGGGAGTGTAGGTTAGAGTTTTGCGCCTGAAGCGCAAAGTTTGCTGTCGGGTTTCGGCGTTGACGACTCGACATGTGCTGGAAACCGTCTTTCCTTTCATGAGTGGTCCAATGTGGCGTCGTCGTTGTACCCGGAACCTCGCCCAGGCTTTCTGATGATTACATGTTTGAGTGGGTTTTCTCAAGTAAAAGATCTCGGTATGGCGCAAATGCCCTCAGTTAAGATGAAACCACCCCCAGTCATAGGAGGAATAAGATGCCTTGCGACTTGCAGTCCTGAGTGGACCGAACAGCGGGCTTTTGGATGGCATCCAGGACGCTTTCATTGCAACAGTGCAACAGGTGTTGGGAAAAGCGAAAATGTGAGCCTGACTCCACTGCAAATAGGCTCAGGCTTTTCTTGTTTTCGACCTCCCGATTTGTTGCGGTCGAAGTCGCGAAATTCTATCGCAAGCACATTGGGTTCGGGTACACCCAACTTCGTATTTCTCCCTTGCTCGGCTGAGTCGGCTGTCTTCCGGTTTCGATTTCGAGCTCCGATCTTTGCTTCTGCAGCCATGGCGCTGCGGCCACCACCCAAACCCGTGCCGGACACACGGATGCACGGATGTGTTTGGGTTGATTGGTTTATTTGTTCATTCACGGTCATCACTCTTATTTACTATGCCACAGTCTTCTGACTTACGTATATATATACACATATATATATATATACACATACAATGTATGTGTATAGAACATGCTACGTGAAGGAATCCATAAACGAGCTGGGCCCTCATCATTGAGCAGCTGCGTGCCCAACCTTAGGCCAGCTCCACGGCAACCTGTCATCCGCAGTGTGTCCTACGTTTTCTGCGGGTATTGCTGCATTCTGCAAAGGCTATGAGAGGTGCTCGTGAATCATGGCCCGTCTTGAGAGTTCCGACGAATCCCCATCTGATTGCCGAGAGAACGCAGAGGGCTCTGTCCTGTTCTTTCTCCTGCACCCTGAACCCCAAACCCGGTTTCATGCGACTAGCACCTGTTGAACCTTGCCTGCCTTGTCCAAGTTGTAAGAGCGTAAACCCTAAACCCCGCAAGTTCTCAAAGGTTCAGGTCTCAATTCTGAGGTCCCGAGCGCAGGCCGCCCCATCTGACGGAGAGTGGATGTATGTCATGTTATTAGCTGACTGCTGCCACTATTGATTAGCATTACTAATCATTACTAGAGTTTACTACCTCACATACTGTTAACATGCGTATATATATATATATGTATATATATATATATGCAAATACAAATACAAATACATATACATATACAAGTACATATACATACATACATACATACATACATACATACATACATACATACATACATGCATACACATGCTCGTTGGAAGCTTGTGAACTTGCCCGAAGCACAGGGTCAGGCCGGTAAAGCATAGCAAGAAGTGGCTTGCAGGATTTCATTGCAATGACACTAATGACACCTATCTTTTTCGGCCTCCTATGATCTGGCGTCGTAAACGTCGTAGTGGTAGGAATAACGACGTGGCAGTAGCAGGCGTAGGAAGAGGGAAAAATACAAAAGCACTGTATTCTGCAGTCCGGAAAGATCGGTCTCCACCGCACCGAATTTATGATATGTTAGAATAGTACTAGACGCTTACTAGGCTGTAGCATAATCAGACCACAGTGAACTAGACTATACTCTACTTTACTGCAATTTTTTATAATGTAGCATATTGTAATGCAATGTAATGTAACGCAATCATGTACTATATTAATATTACAAGAATAGATCAAGGAAAGCAGCATCAATGGCGCTGGCCACTACATCCCCGGACGCATGGGGCAGACTCGCAAAGAGGCCGAAGGAGCCTGCCAGTCTCGCAGTTTCCATGTTTCGTTGCTTCTGGCACGGGTATGCGAGCATCTGAGCGGCCTGACGACTATTTGTTACGAGTGCCCGCTGCGACCAAAGGGCTCTGAATCACAGCTGATTGGTGGGACGATTGGGGAGCCTCCAGCTAGACATTCTTGCACAACCCTGTTGCTTGAAGTGGCACCAAGAAACCTCCACCTCTGACGACTGTCATATAAGAGAGCTGACGGGGAATCCTGACTTACAGTAACAAGCTCTAAGCCGTAAACCTTTGCCTGAACCCAAGTCGTAAGCCCTTGTGACTTACAGTGTTTCCGCTGGGAGGCGCATGAGAAGCTGTTCCGACAGCGACCTTCCGTCGAGGAGCGAGCTCCATGGTGTCAAGGATCGACTCGCGATGATCGTCGAAGAGGGTTGAGGTTGTCTTTGCATGGTGTGTACATGGGCACGGCTCTACAGTAGCTGGAGAAAAATAGGGAGCGGAAGCATCCGTTTCCATTACGTCTTATTGGCTGACCTGTTCGTGAAAAACAGAGTCTGTGCGATTTGAAAATCCTTCGTGGTGTTGTTTCAGTTCCGGGCTTATGGTGATTCACTGTAGCGGCACCGGGGCTTCTTTGTGGTCCGGCACGCATGATATCATCGGTCTGCACGTTGTCGATGTTGGTCCATCATGACAGCTGTTTTCGATTGCACTCATCGCATTTCAGAGTCATTTGTGACTTAATTTCGTGCTTAGCAGTACAAAGTGATGCGTTGAACCTGGCGATTGACGTTGGGCTGGTCGCCTTGCGAATCCGCAGAGGCATTGCGCAAGGCACAGCATATGACCGCTAGCAATGAACAATCATAAAGCCATTGCATCATAAACCACTGCTTTCGGAGAGGGGGATGCCCTGACAGCATCCCCTAGCTTCACCAAAACTCCGTGTGCTCGGCGGCACAACTCTTCGCCCAAATCCGTCTATTCACAATTCACGCCTTGCTTACACTTTTGGTTCGTTTCGAAAAGAGTTACAAGAGGAGGACGAGGTATGGTTCACTTATGATTGCTTTCAAGTTTCTGCCAGAAGCAGCAAGGGCACTGCTTCAAATACCAGGGCTCATCGGTTTGGGCTTTTTAGGAATCTTAGCGCTCTTAGCAACCAGCCCTGAACTGCAAAGAATCACAGGCCTCAGCCTTAGATCAGCAGGCCGCCCCAAGCAAGATTTCTGTACTACGTACCATTGGGTGTCGTTCAGCGATTCAAAGCTGTGTAGCGCGTTGTGTCTAATTCTATGCATTTCCTACGCACCTGTCCCTGTTTCGATTTGTCTGTGCATTGGTGCGACAGGACCTCATCAAACTTGATGCTACAGCAATTCAGCTGTTTGGCATTTAGAGTAACTTCAGTATCCCGTCACCTCATACCCCCAACCACACCACAGTCCACAACGCCGACCCAAGATCCGAACAACAAACCGTTCATCTCGAGGTTATGAAGGGCCCCGGAGCGTGGAAATGGAAAGAACAAGGGTGCCGGGGGAGGGCTGGTTGAGGGCGGTACAGAGAGTCCTAGGATCACAAGTTGTCAGGGTTCCTGGGTGGTGTGAAACCCAAACTCCCCAACCTTGACCTGCAAACCTTGGTACAGCCAATTTCTGCAGAGCTACGCTCCGAAACCCTGACCCCCAAAACTTCGGTTGGGTTTAGGCCGCACCCTTTGAATTTCTGAATCTCGGCCACATGACAGTGCATATAGGTCCCTAGGCACGGAGCAGTCGCTTGTTAGATTTACGGGTTTACCGTGTTTGTTTGGCAGCGTGGCTGGCTCCTAGCTATGTCTCTAGACTCTAGAAGAGATTTCGTACGAAGCCACGAGCTTCACGGCTTTGAGCTCCTCATATGGGCCTCGTTCCTAGAGACGGAGTTTGGGCTTCGATCCTTTGGACTTTGTAGGGAGTTCCAACGATCTTGAAGAAGGGCGGGAGCCGAAACCCATGAGATCCTACATTCCATGCCAAGACCGATGAGGCAACAACGAAGCTTCAAGCACTGACTATTCTTTAGGGCTCTTTACTCTAGGACTCTAGGTATAGCCATAGCATAGTATACCCCAGAACCCTATTCCAACTATTCACGCCCCTATATCAGCTCCACAACATGAGAAAGCTCGGAGAAAAGATGCCATTCTCGTGCTGTCAGGCGGCTGGACTTCGACGATACCATAGGAGATGGTTTCTGCGCGCGCTACTCCAAGGAGTTCTTGGCTCCATGGCTGAAATGGTGCTGGGGATAGAAAATGGCACAAAGAAGTCAGAGGAAAGGTGCGAGGATCTCAGGGGCTGGATGACAAGAGCACACCCCTTAGCAAACTCTGTAGACATTTGGCGGCAGCTGCCCGAAAGCTTTCGTGGCAATAGACCTGAAACCGGGACCGGGCAGCCCCAAGCTCTGTAGACAAGATCCCCTGCTCCACACCAACAACACCCAGGTCTTCAACAAGAAGGAAGACAAGGTCCTCGCCGAGTTTGTGGAGGATCTGAAAGCCGCTAGACCAATGCGACGACAGGCTTTGGGAGTTTGTGTTGGCTGCTACTGGAACCTTCAGTTCAGCGACTGTATCACCAGAAGCAGGAACAGTGCCAAACCCAGTGCTGTTCTTGGTGCCCACGTGCAAATTTGACAGCTACGGTCGGGACATTCGAGTGTCGGCTCTTTGTTTAATGTATCTGTACCCTAACCTACTGTTCATAATTCAGAAGCCACGAATCTGACAAGCCACAGTCGTGCAAGCTGAAGACCAACCACCTTCATCCCAAGACATTCAGGCGAAGTGTGGACGGAAGAGCGATCCGAAAGACATGGTGCGCCTGGTGAGACTCTCAGACAAGGAGTTAGCCGTCAGCCGACATAGTTCCGGACACTACTGCGGGTGAGCTCTTGCAGAAAGCTGGCGGAAGAGGGTTGGTAGTCTGGTATATGGGCTAAAGAAAACTGAAAAGTGCCAGATGTCGCTTGCATACGCGGAGGCAGATGCGCGTGAAGCTGCCTGGCCTACGCTCCGTTCTAGATTTCTCATCTCGTCTCAGGTTGCCAAGGAGGTCAGTATGGCTTTCGGCGGTCTGGATCCAAAAGTCCTCACCTCAGCTCTACTCATCTTCGATCAAGTCAACATGAAAGTTTTCGCCTCACAATGACCGCAGACTTCGCGGCACAGTACAGGAGAGTGTGTATATATATATATATATATATACAGATAGTTTGCATCTGCGCCAGAACGGCGAACTTACACATAGACAGCGGTGATATCACAAAACTCCTAGCTTGTTGCTGCCATCATGTGCAGTGTGGAGATTGTTAGGGCTCCCATCTGGGGTACTTTTTCGATCAACAACCCCTAAACTTGCCGGAGTCTGCTTCAATCATCATGGATGAGGTGGCTTCGACGTGGCAAAAGCGGATCGATGTTCTGGCCTTGCGTGTATCTTGGCTAGAAACCGAGTTCGGATCAGGGCCACGGGCTAACGCATGGAGTGTCGGACAATGTACAAACCTGCCTCGATCGACAAAAGGCTCAAGGATTCGTGGGGCCGTGAAGTTCGCGATAGATTCTGCCTGGGAGCCGCGCCACCTTGGGAGATGCGGCAGGTGGGCGACTCGCTTCACATTGGCAAGTTGATGCTTGGCTTCGGGAATAAAGCAAAGCTGGTCGTCTTGTATTGCGCCCGTTCTCGTCAAGCCGGACGGTAAGATGCACGTGGCATGTCTGGAGAATCGTGCAGTTGCACTGGGGTAGGGCCGGGTGAGCTGCTTATATACTATATAGCATATACCTGTATAGTATACGATATACTGTATACACTGTACTGTTATATATACTAGACTAGACTAGACTGGACTAGACTAGAACTTTCATGTCACAAAGGATGCGGCAACCTGGAGCCGAGACCTCAGAAAGATAAAGGCTGGCCCGTGGCGGCTGCCGTTTTTTTCAAGGGTACGGAAATGGATCCAAGCATCCTGCAGTGTTGGGTTTTGGGATTTAAAGGTTCCGTGGCTTTGGGTTTAGGGCTCTAGGGGTTTAGGGTGTTTAGGGTTTCGGGCCCCGATCAACGCAGAACGAGACATCTACGGCTCCCTCTCGCGTGCAGCCATTCACTCCTGGGCTCCAACAGTTGCAGACTCGGCCTCTACTCCGTACATTCCTGAAACCTGAAATTCCAAAATCGGGAAGCTGCGGTCGTGTAGGAAGCCAGTTAGGATCTTGTAGAATCTGTCATGAACAAGCTATCGACGTTCTTATCACTCCTGTCCCTTTATGGTCTCTGTTCTTGTGCTCTAGGAAAAGTCAATGATACAGAAGCCTTAATGCATAGATTTTGCCGAGACTTGTATGCAGACATCTTAAAAGGCCCTCAAGAATAATAGGGTGCTGTGGATTCCGATGCAGCTGCACTCTCTTGCTTCTTTACCGGTTGGACAGTTGCTTCTAGGCTTGTCGGCTTGGAGGGTGCGATTGATCTTTGAATTCGCAGCTCACTGTCACTTTCAATTTGGACGGTTTGTTCTTTCGTTGCGACTCGGTCAGCCGGGCAGGTGGGAAGCATAAGACGAGAAGCGGACGTATATAGTTATATATATATATATATACACATATTCATGCATATATGTATATAACTGGTATGTGACGTATAATTGTTTTATGTGAAGGTATTCTCTAGTTCTGAAAATCTATGCTACTGTATGTGAAGGTCTAAGGTCGGCAGGTCGGTAGGCTTAGCTAGGTAGGAAGGTAGGTAGGTAGGTAGGTAGGTGGGTGGGTGGGTGGGTGGGTGGGTAGGTAAGCAGGTAGGTAGGCGGATGGGTGGTTGGGTTGCAACACAAAAGCTTCCTCTACTTCTTGCAGTCTCCCATGCACTTAGAGGACGTCTGCAATCAGGTGCGATTCACCGGGGCTGGTATGTGCCGCCACCGAACTCTGCTCTTCAAGTACCTCATGGACGAACTGAAGGCCATGCATTTAAACAGACCCTAGACCCTTTCGATGGGCTAGGCTCAGAACTTAGGTTGAAAGACTTTAAACGTCACTTGTTTCATGGAGCCGGATCAGAGGCCAACCTCATACTCTAAGATCCTGAACATTTAGCAAATATATGCCGTAGGGTTCCTTGCAGTGTTTCTTTTTTGCGATGTTTATTTATCATATTTGTTTATTTCAATATCTTCGTAAGAACCCTCGTCTGATTGTTAAGGCCCCTACACAGGGTCCCGGATCAAGTCCAGGCTCCTCAGTTTTGTTCCAGTTCGATGCCCAGTGAAAACCATGAGTCATCCCCAGCGACTCCCTGAAGCGAGTTCCAAGTCCAACAGTTCCGGAACAGGGGGATGACCTGAAGCCCAAAAGCATAGTTTCGCTTTGAGAGCACGCTTTCCGACGAGATCTTCGTGCCATAAGCCGGACACTCACTGCCTGAAGGATGCTCGGGTTCAGGATTTCATCGTTTGGGATGTCTAAAGTGAACATTGTGTTTGGGACGTAGTGACATAGTGGCGGGGCGGTTTTAGGATAATTATTTTGTTTGCCTGCGAGAGACGGTTGTAAAGTTCTGGCTTGACACGACAACTTCCCTCGAGGGGAGTCTGCCTGCCTTTTCCGGAACCCTCTTGCGCTCGTGCAGGTGGCAGACTGCGCAGCACTGACTGGAGTCATCGTGCCTCCTGACGTAACCAATGTGACCTTGCTGCGCTTCATCCTTTTCTGGGCGCCATAAGCCGTGTCCATCTAGTCCCTTGGGAGCTTCGGATGTTGGACTCTTCGGGCAGATGTCGCTGGCTGAAGTAGTAGGGGGTTAGCAAACAGTTAGTGTCGAGGTTTGCTGGAGTGCCTTCTTGTTGCTCTTTGCCAGCAGCAAGTATAGCACAGCATAGCATCGTATAGTCACTCTTCTCGGATTTCATTTCTTTGTAGATACACGCACATAGCGAAGCCGCCGTGTCTTGCGTTGCGGCTGACAGGTTACTGAGTCCGTGTGTGTGTGAGAGAGAGTAGTGTAGTATAGTAGAGTAGAGTGTAGGATGGTATAGTACAGTATAGTATAGTATGTATAGCATAGTATAATACAGTAGATTACTGTTGAGTATACTGATGTTGTAATGGCCCTCGTATCTGATTTCCTTTAGCGGATGCCCGCAGCCGAACGGGCAACAAGTCTCGCAAGGTCGCCAAATTTCGCAGGGAGAATGGCTTTGCCGACCATGCCTGGCAACATGGCGCACATACAGTCTCCCCGGTTTAGGGTTTAGGGGCTTAGGGGTGAGAGGCTGTTGGCAGAATTCAAGTCATGGAGCGTTCGATGCTCTCGCTCCTAAAGCTCCTTTGTGTTCCCAGATATCGGCTTGAGCAATTTAGGCCATCCGAAGACTGAAATCCTGCTGAAGCCAAGGCAATGACTTTCAAGTCATTTCAGTTTTATAGGGGGAACGAAGATGGACTCTTTTGGTTATCAGGGCCGTAGAGATGTGCATGGTGCATGGTTGGTATTGTTGGGTTGGGGACTGAGCAAGCCTTTCTGAGTTTTACAAACTCTGAAACCGGGGTGATGTACTGCATGCTGCTTCCCCCACAGTTTGGTTTCCGTGCTTAGCCATTCGCATACCTCAGACTCTGCACGGGTAGAATTTCTCAGGGTGCATAGGGTAGAGCCGATTGCGTAATCTTGCGAATCCTTTCGGTAAACTTCCTGTATACTGCAGAATGCCGATGGTGCCAGAGGAAGAGGGCAGGTGCAAGTAATGTGCAAGCTGAATTTGGTCTCGAGCTGGACTCACCCCTTTGGCTTCTTTCAGGAATATCGTGAATATCAATGGCACCAACAACCTGCTGGACATCATGACTCTTGGAAGCCCAGATGTTCCAACCTGAACGAACTTGTTCTATTTCTCGCAGGGTGCTTCGTCAGGGGGACTTTACAGCACAATCATGCAGCCACCGATTCGGTTACAATGCATCGCTTGGGCTGGCCCTTGCTTCGAGTTGCCGTTTGGCGCGCGTTGCCTGTCCCAGTCTATACTGCATGACAGTTCTGCGGGTGTTGTGACTATTCGTTCTGGTGCTTCTGGGGTCAGGAACACACCCGCCGAGCTTCGAACGGCGAACGGCAAGGGAGAGTTGCAGCTTAAGGCTGGCTAGGAGAATTCGGGAAGCTTCCGTTCTAAGGCCCTGGCCGGGGGCCATGCTGCTTGCAGCCTTGAGCTCGATTTGTGTAGTGGCGATTAGCAGACAAGCAAGCCCACTGCCTCGCTGGTCCTGGTCTTTTCGATACCTGTCAGGTTGTCTCCTTGGCACAGGGTTTCCTAGCTCCGCTGGGCAGGGTCGGGTTGCTCTCTTGCAGGCCGGGCATACCTCGTACCGCTACTACCGCATCGAAGGCGGTTCTGGCATCTCCTTGGCTTCTACACGTGGGGGCCGCTGCGGCCGTGATTTGGAGGGCTGGTTTGATGCTTCGCGGATGCTGGCATTTGCTGGGTCAGCGTACTGACAAGTTTCACGTCCTTGCAAGTTCCTTGGAACTCCGTTTGTGCCATCCTCTTATTATCTCTTCAAACTTTCAGCACAGCATCTAGGAGAATCCCTTAAAGGTGACGAGGGCCTTTCAGGAAACAGCGACAGCCAGTCCAGCGAAAGCCGCTGCAACATGGTCACCTTTCAACAATGAGAAACACATCATGACAATTGTGCCTTGCCAATTGTTTTGACGAGAAAAACGCCAAAGGTAATTTCAGACCTCGTGGGAGTCATCACCTGCATCGGGAACAAGAGGAAGCACAAATGACAAGGTCCATGACTGCGTACGAAATCAAACATCCACCACACCAGCCGCATAGGTACTGTGCTGACAACACGAGCGCCGCTTGCTGGACCAGCAGCAGTACCACACGCAGCACCACCGCAAATGCCATCGACACTAACCAGCACCCGGACGAACACTGCCACCGTTGCTGCGCTTCCAGACCTCCCAAGCCCAAACTGCACCCGAAAGCATACCGAAGAGCTCAGATGCCAACGAGCCCAGCAGTGATGATGACGACTATGCTTCAATCCCCGAGGAGACCTGCAATGTGGATTCTGCTAGCTAGCCGTTGTATGCACATTGCTGCACAGAGACAGACAGAGACAGACAGACAGACAGAGAGAGAGTTTATGCAGATCTGCATAACGGCTAACTGTTTGGCATTCGCACATATGCTGGCATGTACATATTTGTTTGTGTCGTGCTTATACTTACTTGACCGCATTTGTGATGACCCAGCTGTTCACCATGCACTCGTGGATTGACGCTTTCTGCACTGCGGAAATTGCAGTAAGCAAGACTGGTACATGCCATCGTAGTTCCTTTGTTGGTTTAATCCTTGGTAGGATCTTTCAATGCAAGGCTGGTTAAACCCAAAATCAACTCAAGTGCGACCAGAAGAAGCATTCAATCACTTCAGGAGGAGGAGATGGATGCATGCTGCAACTTCGCCGCGGCTGTCCCATCTTGGTCGGTGGACGTGCCTGGCAGTGTTTTTAAATTCATAGTCCCGTCTTTGGGAACCCCGAGGTTTTGCTGTTCACAAGTCTGCGATACTGGCACGTCGAGTGTTGCACAACTGATGGTTTCAGTCGAAAGTCGCAGGTGCATGATCTATGGAGGGGTAGTCCAATGTAACAATGTAAGATCGGAGCGAGTTGGCGTATAATTTCTGGGCTTAAGAGTCCGCAAAAGTTTTGGGCAAATGGTCACAACCTCCCAGTCTGTTCCCAGGAGGTCTACTGTCGAAGCAGCGGCACGTTAGAGCCGGTCGTCTGCTGCGAGCCTCTCGAACTAGGCAGGGAGTCTGCGACTTGTGATATGGACATAGGAATCTAGAATATGCAATCACGCGCGAGTCGCGCTTGATTCTAAATGGCGGTGCTTGTGTTTGTGCTTCACAACGAGACTGCTCACTCGCAGTCCAAAGGCCGATTATGAACCCGAGACCCCAGATTTTCTGTCGTCAGCCCGCATGAGGAGGAAGAGGATTAACCGGAGGGATCGAAGCGAGGGTTGTGCCGCTGCTGGCTGCAGTACAAGGCTATGTCTCAGCAGCATCCTTCGCCACGCTTCGAAACCGTAGAGCAGCAAGATCCCACTCTTAGCTTCTAGGCTTCTTCGTTCAAGGAGGCTGGAGGGCTTGCGTATGCCTAAGCCCCTGCAGCCCAGAAGCTGTCCTGCAAAGGCCGTTATCTGGTGGAGTTTGAGGTGGAGATCGGCGGCAACAAGGCTGTTTAACAGCCACCCCGCAGCCAATGCATACCTAGCCACCCCACCACATCGTGCTTGTGTCTGAGTTGATGACCGCACTGGGGGTGTGCGCCTATAGTTAGTTATCTGACCTGAAGTTTCTGAGCCTGGGAGTGTCGCAAGGGTTGATAGTATAGTAGAGTGGAGCAGAGTAGAGTATAGCTTTCTGAAAACCCCCAAGTACCGAGCTGAGGCAAGTGTTGGCGCGCTCGAAAGAAAATGTCGCCATCACCCAGGTCCGGTGGAGAAATTGACATAACACGTGCGCAAGGTGGTTAAGCTTCGGCAAGCATCCTGATGATGATGGTAGGTAGCATCTTGTCCGAAAAGGTTGGTGAGATGGTCGTGCTCGTAAGAGCGGTGACTGGCGATAGTGTTGCTCGACTGCGCATGTGAATTGCGGGCTAGGCTGGCGCCTGTTGAGGATGAAGATAGCCACGATGATAAAGATGCTGCTAGCAGATATTGCCATTGCCCTTCAGGGCTCCGCATAGAGTATTAGAGTCCGTCACCCTCAGGATGGGCTCCTGAAGCAGGACATGTGAGCATTGAATTCGCAAGACTTTGCCTTGAACTAATCCCTAATTCGTGTCTTGTCTATCACTTCTATCTCATGCAAGTTCTTTTCGGGGAATTCCGACAAAAAGGATCCCGATGTTCTCGGGGCCCTTGTGTTGCCAGCTGCGACATTCGGTCTCCGACCTAGCTTCTTGCCCCAGGCGATACAAAGATCAGTCCGTATTGCCTTGAGGGAGATTCAAACTGTGCCAGTTCGAGAGGTTCTGAGATGTTCTCAGGCGCTAGCATGCCCTAAGCCTGAGCCCTGGACTACAGACCAGACATCATCACAAAAGCCGCAATTCAAGTCATCTTGCTTAGTTTACTCTTGGCACTCTCTGGTCGCATGGCCTCTCCATGACGGCCTCTCTGTGTTTTGCCTTTGGTGCTCGTAGAGATAGGTCATGGAGGTGTAGCGGCACGGACCGACTCTTGGCGCGACTCGGCCTCTTGAATTCTGCTGGCGTGCACTGAGCCCATAAACGGCAGCAGCTGCACTGTTTAGCGTACAACTGCAGGCTATACAGAGGTGAAGGGTTCCAGGTCATCGGATTTACTGTTTAGGAGTTGGGGGGTTCAGCGTCTACTGTCTGCAAGATGCGCTCAGAATTCGTTTCGAATCACAGCCATGCCGCATCGTCCGAGAGATCTGCATATCTGTGGACAGGGGGGTGCTTAAAGGGCACAGAATCCAACTGACAAGCCTCATCTTTTTGTCAGAGCAAGTCTGACAGATGTGCACGGTGCGAGTTCTTTGCATCAGGTTTACACGCATTCTATTCTTAGCAGAAAACAGTGAACAGGTAGCTCCAGCTGTAGGGTCCCACGCTCGCAGCTCTGCCGGGACCGTTGTAGGCAGAAGATTCACTTGATCTTTCTAACACCAGAATTCATTGCCGGCGTCTTGGAAGGTTGTGGTGCTCGCGTGTATTATGAAAGCCGAGTATTGACATGGCAAGCTGCCTGCAGCACTGCAGGCTTCTGCATGGATTAGTTTTCGGCTGCCCCGAAACCCCGGATGGGTTCTGGATTGTGGCCGCAACTGAACTTCCTCGAGGCTTGAACGTGCCCTAGGCCAGCGCACCTGGTTCAATGGAACACGAAACCCTCGTCGAGCAGACGACGCCCGACGCCCCGTGAGCAGGACGGAAAAGCTTGTTGAATCTGCGTTTTGGAGATCCGAGCTGTTGTGTTCCGTTCCGAAATTGCGCACGTAGAGAGACAGAGTTAGCAGATGGACACAACCAAGTTATTTCTCTATTGTCTACTGCAACGCGAACTGCAGTGTAATGCGCTGGTCAGCCAATCTGCATCATTGGCACAGTCAACAACAGAGTTTCGAGCGCAGCAGTCAAGATAGCCGCGGCAACAGCAGCCAGCCATTCTACGAATACAATGTGTTCCAGCCTGCAATTTCGTGCCCGTCCATAGCCAGGCTCTTGAGGAATCTTGAGGATGTCACAGAGACAGAGAGAGTCATGATCTGCGTGATGTCTTTAGAGAAGGATGGAGTCTGCCCTTTGAACGAGCTCGGCAATCCCAAAACTAGCAGAGGGACATCCAGCGGTATGTGCAACAGCAGCCGATCACAGTTAGTCATGGTTGCTGACACGTTCCTGACCTGGTTGGTGACGATGAGGCATGTCCTCGGTTGCGGCACAGGCTTTTCACAGACATATGGCTCTCAGAACCACGCATGATGGCCATCAGTAGGGTCCCCGACAACATTAAACCAGCTCGAGCCTTCCCGAGTACATGTAGCTCTGGCTTTATCTCTGTCGTGGTCGTTGTCCGGGTTGTTAATAAGTTGTTGGGTTGAAGCATGGACATCAGCGCAGCTGAAAATGGAGCAAGCCTGAGACCCAAGAAAGGTGCGGAGAGGTAGATGCCATGACATCTCCCACAAGAGCCTCTGCGATGGACCCCGCCTTTCTTAGTCGATCCCAGAGTGATCGAAGTTGGGCCCAGGTTGGCATTTTGACCCAAGTTCCCAGGGTCAGGCTCTTACTCCAAACTTTTACGTCTCGGTTTCAAGGCTTGGGAAAGAACGGACCCGAAGCGTCATGAGTCTAAGCCCAGGCTTCTCAAAACATTCGCAGGGGTGATCCGCCTGTCAGCAGCAAAACCCAAAGCTTGCAGACATTGTCCATGGCTCCTGATGGTCTTTGGGAGTGGCACTTTTCGGGAAGTAGAGTCCGAAGGCCCGCCGACTATAGTGCTGCTCCCGAACCCAGACAAACTGCAGCCGAAGCTTCATCGGCCTGAGAGTTGATCTGTCAATGCGTCTGCCCAGTTTTGCTTTGCGAGTGCATGTGTGTGTGTGTGTGTGTCTTTGTGTGTGTGTGTTGGTTGGTTGTGTTCAACTAGTTCATTCCGGGATCTTCAGTGCAGATGCCCAGCCGGTCCGCCACCCTGGGACTCTGCCCGTGGCAGTCAGGGAGCGACGGAGGTCTCCTGTTGTAACGCGTGTGGGACCCGCTGAAGGTTTTGACCCTAACCCTCAGCAAACCCTAAACCCTAAACCCTAAACCCCTAAACCCTAAACCCTGAACCCTATGTCAAAGCCGAAGGAGCTTGGTGAAGGCTCCACTCGATGCCAACGGCGAGCAGTGCGAGCGCCGGCGGCACACAAATCGGAGGCGGGCCCATTCTGCTTGGCTGTGACCTCGTCCGGATGCTTGTTATCATTCAATTCGGGCTATGTGACCGCCATGAGCGTTGCTGCAGAAGTCATCGTCATGATCAGTGCGTGCGTGCATGGGTGTCGGTGTCGGTGTGTGTGTGTGTGTGTGTCTGTGTGTCTCTGTGTGTCTCTGTGTGTCTCTGTGTGTCTCTGTGTGTCTCTGTGTGTCTCTGTGTGTCTGTGTGAGTCTGTGTGTCTGTGTGTCTGTGTCTGTCTGTGTGTGTGTGTGTGTCTCTGTGTCTCTGTGTCTCTGTGTGTGTGTGTGTGTCTGTGTCTGTGTCTGTGTCTGCCTGTGTGTGTGTGTGTGTCTCTGTGTCTGTGTGTGTGTGTGCGTGTGCGCACGCGTGCGTGTGTAAACCCTTTGTACAGCCTCACCAAAAAGTCAGCAGGCTTCCAGCCCGTCAACTTCGAAGTCAGAGGAGAGCCCTCAGTGCTCTGATTGAGGGTTGTTGCTGGAGGCCCATCAGCTGCTTCGTCCGGTTTTCGGAATCGCAGGTTCTTGATCCCCCTCAGTATAGATGCCTAGCGACATGCTCTACATGCTAGGGCTTGGTGTACACGCTGTGACTTCCTGGTCGCTAACTGTGAAGATGGAGAACCCGAATTACTAAGCTTTGGTGAGGTGTCTGTTTTCTGGCACTCAGGAACGCTGACGGCCGTTTAGTAACAGATTGCATGCATAGGTCTTATGGGAAGAAGAAGCTCTTGCCTCTAGGAGTGTTGAAGCAAAGCCTAACGAGAAGTCTACGAGTGTTGCGGGAAGATAGAATTCAGTCCTGAGCATCCGTATCAGAGGAGTCACATGCGACATTCTTCGACAAGGCAGGTGCCGTGGAAACTGTCCCAGCCTGGTCCAGGCATCGAGTCTCTCCTGAAGATGACCCGGGTTTGTATAATTAGAGTTCGGGTACCTTGTGCTTTAATTTTACTTTGTAGTATGGAACCCTCAGGAGCCTACTCCAATTGTTAAGACTCCTAGCCCTGACGCAAGGTTGTTTTGTACTCTTCTCTGCCCAAGTCTGAGCAGCAGAGAGAAAGACGGGCACTCTTGATGTTCTGGGTTGCTGGGAGCGCTCTACTACGAACTGTAAACTTCTATACCTTCTGGTTGGAGGGCAGGGCATCGGTGCGACACTCTCAACCTGAATGAAGTAGATTCAGTCGGAAACCCTGAATTAGAACTATCTGGATGAACATGGTGCTGCACTCCTAGCCACACACCTACCACTCCTGGTCCGACCGACTGGTCTGCATGGGTGACGGACGGACCGATAGAAAGGACAGTACATGTAATGGCAGGAGCTACGACAAGCCTGAAGTGCTGCTTGAGCCCGGACCGTGCAAAGGCTCGCGTCGGCAGTACCCGTTACACACAGAGTGCCCTTTCAAGAGCACTCGATTCCTGCACCTTCATCTACGGCCGTACCGGCCATAATCGGCGGCCAACACAGGGGTCAGGGTGTGAGGCACTAGAAGTTTTAAGCCAAGCAAAACAGCTTGGGGGGTTGTACGGCAGCTGCTATCATCTGCTATCTGTGCAATATGTGCAGACTTGAAGGTTGATGTGCCACGAAGCTGTTTATGGCAGGGGTCGGATCAACATTCGAGAACACCCTCGCATCACATCGTTTTGGCTTTCAAGACCGACTGTCACATCTAAAGGTTCCCTGGCGCACGGTTCAGGGTGGTTTTAAGCTTTTAGGAGGGTTGTGAACATCGAACTGACCTGTCACTTCGCCAAGGAATGTTCGGTGCCATGACGATCATTTTCTTCGCTCGGGGCACGTCCCTTCTGCTTCCAGCGGTGGGACCAAAGATTCTTCTTGCTCACGTGGGACGCTTTGGCTGCTCTCATTCACCGGGAACGCTTTGACAAGGGCAAGCAGACGAACCGGCTTCTTACAGTAGGCGCCCACGCAAATGCCGACTTATGAGCACTTTGGCACAAGCTTTACTCACATGCGACTTTCTTATGCGTCTGTAATTAGGAAGGAAAGAAGCCACAGGTGAAGTCGCGCAGTCTTTCCACCCACGATCAACGATCATCGGTTATTTGTAGACTGTAGGACCTGTCGCACTGAGAGTCTTCTCAGGCCTCTGATGCCTCCCGGCAGATCCGAGCGAAGGGATGCTTTGTTGTCCTGTCGGTTTTGCCCTCTTCGAATCTCCTGGAAAACGGGCAGGAAACGAGTCTTCCTTGCCGTCTGGCTTCGTGTGAGTGGGGCTGTACCTCCTGGTTTGGGACCTGGACAAACCAAGTGATCAAGCTTAATCCCTAGTGTAGTTTAGGTCTTGCTAGGTATATGCAGACATACGAAACCTTTTTATCGCTGCGTTGCGACGACGAGGACTGGCTGCAATTCCTCTCTGTTTCGCCAAGTTCACCTCCGGGCGAGTTTACAAGGACGAAATCGGCATGTGTCTTCGTTCTCATGCTGAGGGCTTCCTTACTCCGCTGGTTTGAACCCTCGCCTATACCAAGCGAGATTCGTGTACTGCGTCGTTAACGCTACTAGTGCCTTTAGATTTGCTTTCCGGGGACAAGGGGTGTTCTACTAACTACTTTGGCGCAGATGGGCTAGGATTTGCAACTCTTTGCAAGATGTTGAGGCTGCTGGGCCCAGGAAAAAATTAAACCATGCCGATGACTCCCGCAGTTCAAACTCTCAATGAGTTCAGACTTCGACTAGTTACGCTGATTGGTGCTGTTCCCAGCTCGAGATTTGCACACAAGATGCCAGGTGTGGCATGATGCGATCTTCTGTTCGTTGGGCTTCCTGATGCTGCTGGGGCAGAATGCAAGGATCCCGAACCCTAAAGCCCAAACCCTCCTTGTGGAGGGTTCGCCATTGGTCCGTCCATGATCCATGCAAGAAAGCGCTTGTGCGGTAGAGGCTCTACTGTGCAAGGCCTGCTTCTCGTTCGGTTCATGGGAGGTATAAGGGCTTCCGTCATAAAGGACTACTATGTTGCCGTTACCAGATCTTCATGGCAGCAAGGTGCGTAGACTCTACTAAATACTTAACGGGCGCCCCCCAATTTCCCAAACCTCCCGAAATCCCGAAATCCAAAAACTCAAACCGCAGGCCGGATGGGTGCTGCCATGATCGCACCGAAGTGCATGGTACATCTTTGATTGACCCTCAAACTGGCAATTCTGGCCGTCAAGGCTCCACTACAAAACTTTGGATCTCCGTCACGGTATCGAGAAAGTACATATACAGCCGCTATGGCTTCCACTAAAACGACGGCATTATCTTGCGTCAAAGCTCTACCTCTAGAGCGGGTCCCTCCCAGCACTGACTACCCTGGGCACCTAAATTCAACGCTCTCTGTGTGAAGGCAAAACTGAGGTTCCTCAGATCGACTGTCGTGAACACTAGACCCTTTGAGCCCTATACCCTACAGCCACGAGTGACGAGCAATATTACCTGGGAGGGGCTTTCTCATCGCCTTCAGTTATAGGCGAAGTCGACCGAAGGCCAGTGATCCCTCAGCTACCTAATGATGTAGGTTTGGTTGTTTGGCTCCGGCGTTTTGGTTTCAAAGAAGCTTCGTCCCTGAATCTTAAGCCTTTTGGGTTTAGTTTTTGTTGGTGATGATGGTTCTTGCGTGGTCTTGTTACGTCCGAGCAGTGACGTGCTGGCATGTTCGGAGATTCAACTGTGCTTGTCCAGAGATGACTGCAGCTGCCACCTTCGCGAAGGCTACAAAGCAGGGTTTCTGGTATAGTGTTTGGAATGAATAGGGGGGGTTCCAAAAATAGGGGGCCCTAATATAGCACCTTAAGTAGTAGGATCCTTATTATAAAGACCCCTAATTAAG
>CAJNDV010036763.1:66680-115059 GCA_905221635.1 Symbiodinium sp. CCMP2456 | reverse complement strand
TAAGCTGACTGTATTCTTATAATACTGTACTCTTTTGCCAATAGCAGCAGGTGCTCAAGGCTGCAGCTGCGCCGCTTGTCCCAGTTGAATTGTGACCAGGACCTTTTGCTCTTTGTGCTTCTGGGTGCGTGAGCCACAATGCGCTTGGGTCCAAATCCATTGCCCAAGTCCCCCTTTTCTTGTTGTTTCCGCGAATCCATTTTCTTTTGTTGCCAGCCACTGTTTTTCTACCAATTCTTGTTTGCTGCTGCACTGCAAGGCTGGCGAGATTCGATGAGGCTCCTTCGTGTTTGGCCTTTCTGGTCCTTATATGGCTGAGCGGATCTGCATCTTCGGCCCCTTGTCGCATACTGCTCTTCTGCCACCCTGCCCTTTCAACTTGTCACTTCACCTTACGGCATGGCTTGGAGTGGCGTTGGTGGCGCCTGCGCAAGGCCTCTTTCTCGCTCGTTCCCATGTCATGCTCCTCGCGTGGCTTCTTGCAGTCAATGCCTGTGCCTGTTTGCAAGACTCGCTTTAGCGAGCCCTCCGTGCACAGGTGTAGGGTGCCCGTGGGTTCAACGCTTTCACAGCCCTTCGCAGCCGTGCCATCAGTTCTAACGAAGTGGGGAGTGTGTCGAACTGCTGTCCCGCTACAACGTCACCTGGTTCGGCGACACCTTCCTCCCGCCACAACGTCACCTGATTCGGCGACACCTTCTCCTGCCCTTTTCTCTCGCCCTGCCTCCCTCGGCCCCTTTGGTTTAGGTGGTGTCGCCTTAGGTCCTTGGGGTTCCTTCGCTGGTGCTTTGGGTCTCGCCTTAGGTCCCAGGGGTTCCTGTACAGGTGCAAACGCTATTGCGGTACAGGTGCAGAGCAGAGCTTTGCCATGCAGTGAAATCCGATGTGCCAATGCTGTCTTCAGAGTGTGCAGGTCCGGTGTGCCAATGCTGTCTTCAGAGTGTGCACTTGCATCATTCATGGTGGGAGGTCTGTTGTGCCAAGGTGTCTTCAGAGTGTGCACTTGAATCATCCAGCCAGGTCGTGGGGTGTGACGAACGACGCAGTCTAGGAAGCGCGCACTTGCGCACCACCTGGTCGGGCCGCGGGTTAAGCTGCGGGATGTGTGGGCGTGCCGAAGCAGCCTTCAAAGTATGCACTTGCGTTACCCGTCCAGGTCCTGAGGCGCGTGAACCTATGGGATGTGTCGCTCGCTGTCACTTTGCACTTTCGCTTGATTAGGCGACACTTTCCTATGCCCTCGCCTCTCGCCCTGCCTCTCTCGGCTCCCCCCTTTCGGTTTAGGGTGTGTCGCCTTAGGTCCTTAAGGTTTCCGCGCGGGTGCATATTCCAGTACAAGTGTAGGTGCAGGACTTACCACGAAGGGGGGTCCCGCGAGCCAATGCAGTCTTCGAAGTGTGCACTTGCATTATCCGTCCAGGCCTTGGGTGCGACGAACCGCAGCTGTCTCGGGAGTGTGCCCCGTCCAGATCCTGGGGTGAGTTGAATGTACATCGACAATAGAAGGCGTGTGGTGACGAAGCGATCTTTCGGGAGGTGCCGCATCTTCGCCTCACATATGCGACTCGCTCCCTGCCGAGGTCTACGCTTGTGACGTTTTCATGTTGCAGCGGGGGGAAGCCGAAGTAGTGCCTCGCAATGTGACTCGCATCTTGCCAAGTTCTACGCTGTGGCATTTCCGTGTTGCGGCGGGGGGATCCGAAATGTTGGACCCCGCTCGGCCTCGCATGTATAACTCACTTCTTGCTAAGTTTTATGCTTGTGGCATTTCCATGTTGCTGCGGGAGGATTCGAATTGTTGGTCCCCGCTCGTGGCGTAAGAATGCACGTGAGAAAGCTTGGTCTGCAGGTGCCTATGTGCACAGCACACTCTGTGGTCTGAGGAGGAACACCAGGACTTTCCCAGCTGGCGTGAAGGGTGCAGTTGCAGGGTTGAGGGCTAAGGTGCCTGCTGCCACGCTCGTGGCCGGTGCGTTTTACTCCAACGTGTGTGCACCTTTGCACAGGGACATGAACTGCATGTCGGGGTCCTTGACCTATGCCGTGCCTCTCACATCCTTTCGTGGTGGAGGGACATCTGGGCGCAAAGCAATAAGGGCATGTGTCTTTTCCGGTTCTGGTACGCCTCTCGTTACTGTCCGGCGTACCGGCGAGGCTCTTGAGTCTCAACAGTCTCGCCGGCACGCCGCCCAGTACCGTTCTAGGCTTTTCGGTGGGGGCCCACTTCTCAGGGCAAGGCGCATAGGGAGGTCCTGCAGGTTTGCGATGGCACGGCTCAGTTTGCTCTTCGCTTCACTGCTCTTGGTCGTGGGTCGGTTCACGGGTTTTCTGATCGGGTTCACGCCTGCGCGCCTAAATAAGCTCTGCAGAAAGGGAAGCAAGTGTTTCTGGATTGGGTTTTCCTGCCCCAGGGGAGCCTCTACGGGGCGCTGCAGATACGACCTTAAGGTGTGGCGAACTTTTGTGCACCTGGGCACATGTGGCTGCCGGTGTAATGGACCACTTCCAGCCACGTGTTGTAACCTTCGGTGTGCATCGTGCAGATGCGAGTTTGTGCGGGCTGCCCCATGGCAGGCCATCCGCGTTGGGTAGTTTGATCCTTGGTGCCTCACCTAAACTCGTGTGTAGATCGGCTTGCGTGCTCTCCACTGCATGAGGTGATCATGGAGAGGCAACGGTTGCTTGAGCAATGGACTGCCCGCGCTGCGAGGTTATTTAGGATCCGGATCCCGGGTGGGGGAATCCCGATCCACACGTGCACCATGCGCTTCACCAGATTGGCCTCAACCTGGTGAGCACCCTGCTGGTTCGCAACGTCCCGCCAGACAAGGCTGTGCTGGCTGCCTTGCACTCTTGCGACCTACGTGCGGCTGCTGCTCAGGCCAACGAGGCTTGAAGACCACTCTGAGCTCATTAGGCTGCAAGGACCGGGAGGAGAGCCGTGGGACAAGACTGTGCAGGTTATGGAGTGTTTGTTTCGCGACAGTGCACTGTCAGTACACTGTATAACCTACGCATGCAATGTGGCGCACTCTTTGCTCTAGTTAGACTGCCCTTTTGGCTTTCGTGCATCTGTCGACGCATTCATTGGAGGTCGAGGTGCACGCAGTGCAAACGACTACATGTCTCTCTGTACGCATCGCCTCTTGCTATGATTGCTCCATCGCAGCCACTCCTGACGGTCTTGCCACAAATGGTGGAACCACGACAGAGTGCTGATTCGCTTGTGGGATCTTTGACGCGGAGGGTCCGAAAGCAGATTTGTTTTCCAGGCCGGTACCAGCACTGAGCTGACGCCTCGCTTCATCAAAGTGAGGTGATGTTAGGCCAGTGTGCCTTGATTCCTTGATGCATCTCAGTGCGCGCATTCACGCATGGCCGTGTGTGGCAAAGCTGTGCAAGGCGTCCCAGGCTTGTGTTTTCTTCATCCCCGCCTCAAGTGGCGCCCTCCTGGAAGGATCACTAGGTCACTGTGCATCCGTGGCTTGTTTTCACTGATGTGTGCTCTGAGCCCTGCTTTACAGGCGGCCTGAGTGGTGTATGATCCCTCATGCAATTTCAGTGCGAAGTTGGTTGCCATTGCCTTTGGGTGATGCGGACATCAAGGCTCCTGTACCGTATACGAGCTCGAGGCTTGCGCTGTTGTCCTCGCCCCTCAGCTTTGGGCGCCAGCACTTCGCGTCGGCCGGATGCGTGCCTTGTATAGCCAATGAGGATGCTAGATCCTCACTGATGAAGAGCCGCTCCGCCGCTTGGTCGATCGCTAGCACAACATCTGTCGCGTCTTCGCGGTGTTATGTGAAGGGTACGCATTCACAAAATGAAAAGAACACAATCCTGCCTGGATGCGCAAGTGTTCCTTCGTGCAGCTGTATTGCCGACCACCCGTGCAGATGAGTCGGTTCTCCAGTGTTGCCAGAACCTATCGGAATCGCGACAGGTCTACTGCTTCAAGCGGTTGGTGCTGTCCCTGCTGATGTTGGCAGCTAAGTCGTGGCGGCGGCCAGTATGCTGAAGTCGGAGGATTTCCGCATACTCGCCGCCGCCAGTGCTTAGGGTTCAAGTTTCGAGCTTTCGCTGAATGGTTGATTCATGCATTGCCCTCTCCTGTCCGTCATCCCTTTGGAGTATGGGGGTATGTGTGCGATGACGGACTGCCGTCCTGCAGGGTGTGCACCGGTCTGTGCATGACCGACTTTCGTGACATACCCCACTCGGCAACAAAAGAGGGTGCGCGTATCTTGTGCCTGCTGAGGTCTTGGACTGTTCACATGTCTTGTTTTGTGTTGGTGTGCCTACCGTAACAGTTGGAAATAAGAGTTTTGCTTGGGCTTTTGCTTGCGTCCGGCTTGACTGAGTTGTCACTAGCATGGAAATAGCATGATATTTTCGGGTGCTGCATCATTTCCAGCTTGTGTACCAGTGCTTTGCATGATTTCTTTCATGTCGAATGCACAGAGCGAGCATTGCGTGACTGCATGAAGCCTCTTTATTTGTCAGTGGGAAGGAGCCGCTTGGGTGTTGTCACGAGTGTTGTCGTCCCAGCATTTCTGCCCAGGAAGCTTGGTGTGTTGAAAAAGCTGTTTGGCTTTTCGTTTTGCATGAACCTTTGCTTTTTCAGAGAGGAGCCAACGTGATTAAATTCTAAAAGCAGTTCCCAACAAAGTTTTCAAAATGTCATTAGTAAAAGTGTTTCGTGGCATTTGGTGCCAAAGTGCACCAAGCAGACGTGTCGAAACTTAGCCGCAGGCACGGCACAGCGTTTGAGGCTGTTTTGAGCGTCTGCGCCCACAGTCCAAATAGCAACGGTTTTGGGACATTTGCCCGTAGAGGCAAAGCCTTTTGTGGCACTGCTTAGAGTCTGGGCAAGACAAAGTAGCAGACGTGCTTTTGGGAGTCTTGACCCCAGAAGCAAAGCTTTTGTGGCGCTGTTTAGAGTCTGGGCAAGTCAAAGTAACAGACGTGGTTTTGGGAGATCTTAGAGACAAAGCTTTTGTGGCGGTGTTGAGAGTCTGGGGTTTAGGGTTTAGGTTTAGGGTTTAGGGATTAGGGCTCAAGACCACAGTCATGGCCTGGCAGTGGAAGCCAAAGACATGGTGTTTGGAGGCCTGCCTGCAATTCAACGTGCGCCGCTCCAGGCGCCACACCTTCAAAACAATGCGTCAGGAGAGCCGGCAAGGCAGCAGACATGTTTTTGGGTCCGTGGCCAGGGGTTGCTGCCAAGTCCGGCTGTGCGCCGCTCCAGGTGCCACACACCTTCAAAAAGGTGCGCCAATGGGGCCGGCTGTGGGGCTTGGGATGCGCTCGCCAGCGAAAAAGGGGGCGCGGCATGTGGAGCGGCGCGGCTGACGCCGCGCCGCCCTGCGGCCTTTTAAGTGGTTAAGTTTACCGCGCGCAACGCCGCGCCCGGCTTTTTAAATTTTAAAGAATTTAAAAATTTTACAAAATTGTTAAAATTTTAAAGGTTTGGTTTGACCCAGGCCAGGGGCTCACCTTTTAAATTTCAACAAAACCTTAACTTCTTTAAATTCTTGAAATTTGAAAGCCCGCGGTTTTTAAATTTTAAAAGCCCTGCGGTTTTAAATTTTGAAAATTCTTTAAAATTTGAAAACCCTAGGTTTTTAAATTTTACAAGCCTTGGGGTTTTAAATTTTGCAAATTCTTTAAAATTTGAAAGCCATAGGTTTTTAAATTTTATAAGCCCTGGAGTTTTAAATTTTGAAAATTCTTTAAAGTTTGAAAGCCCTAAGTTTTTAAATTTTAAAGCTTTTAAAGATTTTAAAGAATTTTAAAATTTAAAAGGTCTGGTTTGACTCCAGGCCAGGGGCTCAACTTTTAAATTTTAAAAAAACCTTAAATTCTTTATAATCTTTAAAGTTTGAAAGCCCGCTGTTTTTAAATTTTAAAAGCCCTGGGGTTTCAATTTTAAAACTTCCGCGGTTTTAGATTTTAAAAGCTCTGGGTTTTAAATATTGAAAATTCTTTAAAATTTGAAAGCCCTAGGTTTTAAATTTTGAAGATTTCAAAGATTTTAAAGAATTTTTAAAATTTAAAGGTCTGGTTTGACTCCAGGCCAGGGGCTATAGGGGCTCACCTTTTAAATTTTTAAAAAAACCTTAAATTCTTTAAATTCTTGAAAATTTGAAAGCCCGCGGTTTTTAAATTTTGAAAGCCCTGCGGTTTTAAATTTTGGAAATTCTTTAAAACTTGAAAGCCCTAAGTTTTTAAATTTAAGTCCTGGGGTATTAAATTTTGAAAATTCTTTAAAATTTGAAAGCCCCAGGTTTTTAAATTTTAAAAGCCATGGGGTTTTAAATTTTGAAAATTCTTTGAAATTTGAAAGCCCGCGGTTTTTAAATTTTAAAAGCCCTGGGGTTTTAGATTTTGAAAATTCTTTGAAGTTTTGAAAACTCTTTAAAATTTGAAAGCCTTAGGGTTTGATTTTTTAAAAGCCCTGGGGTTGTAAATATTGAAATTTTTTAAATTGTAAAAGTCTATATAATGTGTCTATAAAGCAAAGCCATACGCCAAATAGACCCTAAAGGTCTTACGTACATATGTACATATGTGCGACTGCTACGGTGAGTATATTGCTTTTTTATGGAATTCTCACCATATGAGGATTTGTTTGTTCGCATGCCCGTGTTGGGAATAAGGAATAAAACATGGCAAGACATTAGGAACGGTGGGTCTGCAGCCGCTGCCCCTTCGCGGACCCAGCACGGGCCCTTGCGCTAGGGCTTGCGGCTTCCCAATCTCAGGCATCCCGCCCGCCTAAGCCGGCGCCCCCCCTGATACCGCCATCAGCTCTGGACACGGCACTGCACTTGAGCCTGCGCCGGTCCAATATACAGATGTGGGACCTCCGCCTTTACCTTTAGGAGAATCCACCAACTCCGCCTTGTACGTGCCTTTGTTGCCAGACGCAGCTGGCATGTTATCTGTGGAAGCACGCCCATCCGTGAATGGTGGCCTACAGCAGTCGATGCGCTGCGAGCACGCCCTTTCATTCCTGTTAATGAACTCATCGCGGCCGTTGAACATGCGGCTCTTGCTTTCGCGCCACCGGCTCTCCTCTCGGTTCTGTGCAATGCATGATTCCGGGCATGGGCTGGGGCCCGCGCAGGTCGCATCACGTCCCTTGCCGACCTCGTCCGCGCGATTGCTGTTGAGCAGGAAGGCCATGACATCGCAGCACCACTCCAAGAAGCACTGCTAGCTCTCCTCATTGGTCCGGCGATTCCTGCGACTGTATGCTTTGGCTCGCTTGATAGAGGCGTTCCGCGCCCAACCCTTCGATCCCCGAGGGCAGCCTGCAAAACCCGGCCCTGCCGCTGCTGCACCTGCGACCGTGCGCCTGCGAGGTCACCCCGCGCAGCCTCAGCCACCCGCGCCCGATGCTGCCGATCCCTCTGGTCCTGCCGAGGATCGGCCCGCCGATGCACTTGCACCCGATGCTGCAGCCACGGACCCGGACGAGGACGAGCCGTTGCTCCGCGCCATTGCTGAGCGCAGTGCCCGAATCACAGGCCGGGCCAGAGGACATGGGCGATGGGGGCGAGGACGCGGACGTCACACAGCTGCGATTGAAGGGGGCCCTCCCCTTACTAGTACGGCGCCTGCGTCCCATCCAAGAGAGCAAGCTGTGTCGCAGCAAATTGCACCCCAACGGCCGGGCGCTGATGCAGGCTTCCAACGTGGCTTGGTTTCGTTGGACTCGATTTCGCTCCACACTGAAGTGTGAAACCGCATTTTCACATTGCAAACCGTTCCGTGTTGGAGCGCTATGCTCGCTGTCGCCGCTCAGTGTGCCGTCGCCGCATCCCTCCGCGGCCTTCCCTCTGACTCTGAACATCTCTGAACCCTGCAGCAAGCCGCTTGCTTTGCACAAGGTCTTGGCTGATGCACATTGGCTCGTGGAGCCGGAGCCCCGTGGCTAGCCTGAGCCTGTGCGTTGCGTTTGCCCCCGGTCGGCCATAGTCAGCAGCATGGTAGATTCGTGCACCGGGACCGCTTCGATTTCTGGTAGGAAGGTGCGGAAAAAGAAAGCCCTTCTGGTGAGACTGCGAGGATCCGGGGAACAGTGCGCACCACTATGCGAGCTGGCCTCCAGCTTGCTGCGGACCAGGCCCCGCCTGAAAGCGAGAAAAAACGAGCTGTGCCGGCCCACGCATGCTCCTGTACTGCGGTGTTGCTCGCCTCAACCCAGGTGAGTTGCACCGCCGCGTCACGCTTTTCCAGCAAGGAGCATGGCCGCAGCTCCGTCGCGACGCCGCCCTCGCTGCCGGCCACACCCGTGCACAAGACACATGCTATACCGCGCTCGTCCACCTAGGTGAGCTCTGTGCGGCTGGGCGTGCGCTGGTTTCAGAGCCGCTTGCTACTGGCAGTGACGACACTTTGGCAGAGCTTCAAGACCCTGCTCGCCGCCCACCCCAGCCGTATGCGCCCATGCTGCACATTTCCATCCCGAACACGGCCCGGAGCTTCCAGCGCAGCTCTTCTTCACGGCCCTCCGCAGCGCCAGGCGTGGCGCCGCGCCCGGCCCCTCCGGAAAGACGAACCAGCATTTGCGGGTTCTCCTCGATGACGAAATGGACAGCACTCTTTTGCACGCCGCCGCTGAGGGTGTGGTGCAAGCACGTGTCCCTTCGGCCGTCATCGAAGCACTTCGCGTCGGCCGCTTGGTCGCCT
The DNA here is from genome assembly GCA_905221635.1 of Symbiodinium sp. CCMP2456. Lineage (NCBI taxonomy): Eukaryota > Dinophyceae > Suessiales > Symbiodiniaceae > Symbiodinium > Symbiodinium sp. CCMP2456. The sequence continues at coordinate 106,365 of CAJNDV010036763.1, read as the reverse complement.
TGCGCAAATCCGAGGGGGTGTCAGAGCACTCGTCGTTGGGGACGTGCTGCAGCGACTCGTCGGCAAAGTGCCTGCGCAAGCGTTCGCTCCCAAGAGTGGTTGCTCTTCCCGCTTGGTCTCCGCACCCGGGCCGGCACTGAAGCCCTCGCCCGCGTCCACAGCCACAGAGGTTGACCCCCGAGCAACCATCCTCGCTGTCGATGCCGCCGGTGCCTACGACCATGTCGCATGTGCGGCCATGTTGGAGGCATTGCGTGAGCGGGCGGAGCTGCACCCACTGCCGTACGTCAGGCAGGTTTATGCGACGCAGAGCGTCTACACGTGGGTCGACGCCCAAGAGCGTACCCACGACATCCTAAGGTGAAGGCGGCGAACAAGGTGATCCATTGATGCCTGGCCTCTATTCCTTGGCAGTGCATGAGGCCCTGCGCACGGTCCATATTCGCCTCTTCGATGCTGAGGCCGTGTTCGCGTACCTCGACGACATCGTGGCGCTGCCCGAACGAATCCAGGAGCTGTACTCTGCGGTCGAAGACGCGTTATGGAAAAATGCACGTGTCCAGCTCAATTCAATAGCCGTCAAACCTACCCGGAGCTCAGTGCCACATGCCGGTGCCGCTTGGTAGTTTTCGGCATCGAAATTGGGGGCCGCTGGCACCTCTGAAGCCGCCAACTTCGTCCGTTTGCTTCCGCGCGCGCGCGCGCGCGCGCTCGCGCGCACGCGCGCCGCGAGCGTGCTTGCCATCTTCCGGCCCGCCGCCCTAGCCGTTTGGGTCCTGCGTTGGAGCGGCATCCTTGCCGTCGCTGCCCAGCGTGCGCTCGCCGTTTCCGCTTCCATCCTACACCTCCCTCTCGCCAACGAGTGCAGCGGTGGGGGCGCCGAACCCGCTTTGCACGAGCTGTTGGCTGACTTGCGGTGGCACGAAGTGCCGGAGTGCAGTCGCATGCCTAGCGGTGCTGCATAATTAGCTCTGAGGGCGTCAGTGCACGGGAACCGCGAGCTAAGTGAGACGGTTGCAAAAAAGTGCGAGAAAAAAAGATAAAAGAGCGGCCACCGATCTCAGCATCGGGGTATGGGTGTCGCGACGCGGAGCGGGTCGCACCAAAAAAGCCCAGTGTGCCGCATGACTGGCATGTGGGCAAAGGTTTGCAAAAATGCGTCTCAAGCGCGCGGTTGTCACATGGGTGGCGGCGCGCTGCCAGCCTCGCAAGTGATCACCAAATTCGCTTTTGCGGAGGGCAGCCGGGGGGACCACCGGGAGCGCATTTCACTGTCGCGCGGCGTAACCTTGACCTCGCAGATAGGTGTGCGGCGGCGATTGATGGCGTTTGATACAGAGCTGGGTCCTGCACCATGCGAGTACCCGCGACCGGCGCCCATGTTTGCAGCTTACGCCGTGTTGTTTCAGCAAGGGCGAGGCCGGCGTCGGCCCCCGGCCGCGGCTCGCCGGAGCGAGTGACCGGGCTTACACAGGTGGTATCGACCGAAAGTTGAGCCCCGTGCCAAAGGAGCAAGCCGTTGCAGAAAAACGGGGATGGGGAGGTTCATGTCTGCAAGCCGCACATTGCGTGCGACCCGAAAGCCAGCCTCCTTGCAAACCCTGGTGACAGCTCGCCCGAGCGTGGGAGGCAAGGCCGCTCGGTGGTCGCCGAGCGGTCAAGCGGACCACGGCAGGCAACGAGTCGGGGCGCGAATGGCAGCGTTAAGCACAGGCGGCGGAGGAGGAGGAGCACTCGGAACTCTGCGGAGGGGATGGTGACGTCGCCCATGCCGTTTCCCCTGCTAGGGGTGACGAGGGGCGCGCGGCTTCCATGAATGCCAAGAAGCGGCACCGACGGGCACACGAACAGACGTGTGATCGCGAAGGACCAGCGAGTCATCAAGGAGTTCAGTGGACGCGGAAGAGTTTGCATGATTCGCGTTGTGACCGTAAAATGACAAGCGTCCCGTGCGTTGCTGCTGTCCCAAGTGCTCGGCCCTCTTGGTGACCACCGCACGGCCTGTGCCACCTCGGGCATTCTGTCCACTCGCGCGCTGCCTCTCGAGCACGCCGTCGCGCGGGTATGTCGTGAAGCTGGCGCCAGAGTGGCACGTCTGTCACGTCCGGCTCGCGGACATGAACTTGGACGTTCCTGTCTCCGATGAGCGGCGCGTCGAGGTCGTTGCCAACGGCTTCCCCTTTTGGCACGGCTCACTTGACGCCCATCGTTTCCCCGCTCACCAGACGCGGTGAAGCCCACCCGCGCGCCGACGTGCAAGCTGGATGCGCGGTCGCGGCCGCGGCATGGCTCAAGCTTCCAGACCCATCCAGAATTCGAGAGCGCGCGGCGCTGTCGACTCGTTGTGGTCGGCATGGAGGTCGGCGGCAGGTTCGGCGCCGCGACTGTGGTCCAACTTTGCGGTGTAAGTCAACGATGTCTGTTTTTTTCAATGAGCCCGTGCGTCATGCAAGGAGCACTGTTCCACCTTATCAGCCTCCCATTCCACCCCCCGCACCCCCACCGCCACCCAGACAGCGCTTGTTGTTTTGTAACACGCACTATATCGCCACCAGTACGAGCGCGGTCCCTGTGCAGCAGCAAGCTACGGGCTTATGGTGCGCTAGATGTCGTGGCTTTAGTCCCAGCGCGCATCCTTCGCCCAGCTCGGCGGCCGGGGGCAGCTCGAGTAGCGTCGCCGCGTAGGCGCGCTAAGCCGCGACTGCGAGCATACTGGGCCATTGCGCGACACAAGATGAGACGGCGGCGGGTTGCATGTGGGCGGGGATCGACGCCGCGCCATGGCGTGCGAGGAGGCGCAGGAACTGCACTGCTTCGGCCGCGAAGGGCACATCGTTGCAGCGTGCTGCCCTCGTCCTTCATCAGTCTCCATCAGTCCGTGCCAGCCTTCACAATACTGCAGCGCACAGCAGAACAATGTGTGAACCGCGAAAACTCGGCAACAGCACACTTGCAACATTTTGCAACCGTTTGATTCCTGCCATAAAAAGTAGGGTATGCAATTGTAGTGATTGTTGTTATTGTTTGCGATGGAATGACGCAGTGTTGCCAGAACTTACCAGCTTCATGACATCCAGGAAAAGCAATCAATTGAAGTGTTGCTAAGACAGCACATTGCCGTTCCACAACACCAGTTTGCACTTGTCGTGGGCTGTTGATGGGGTAGACCCGATGTTTGAAGCAAACATATAGTCATGCTCATGCCATGGCCTTTTTCAAAGAAGGTTTTTCCAAGATCATTCATGCCGTGAAAGGAGATGCAAGCCAATCGGTACCATACGATGGCCGCTTATCAGCAGACTGTTTCAAGCTGCATGAGGGAATGTTGCTGGGAATTGAAAACTTGGTGCCCCGCACATTGGCATATTTGCCTGGAGCCGGGTTGATCGGCTTCTGCACATCGGCTGGCCATGTCAAACTAGTTTCGGACGAACATGAGATGACTTTGACCAATCCGGCTGCACCCTTCCAGCCGGAATTTCTGAGCTTCCCGAGGGCTGGTCTGATCTTGTTGGTGGGCGTCGCCACATCACATCACAATCGAGCGACGGCCCCACAGTCATCATCGTCAGTGGGACCTCCTGAGAGCGCAAGCTGGATGGCCCAATGGTGGGAGCTGGGTGGAGGTGGGCTTCAAATTCCTCAAAGCGCCTGGCTGCGATTCGGTGTGACTTGCACAGCAACCGCCGAAGATGCGTGTCTGGTTTTCCTCGGTACAGACGAAGGTGATGTCCGTGTCTTTGATGCTGGCGAACGGCCGCATGTGGGATCTTATTGTATTTCGTTCGCATCCTTGCACAATCACAAAAAGCCACAAAGCTTGGCATGCCCAATCACAGCCGTGGCGGTGGTTCCTCAATCCGCGCCAGAGTTGTTAGTGGCCACTGGAGATGGAACCTTGGTGTTATGGTCCTTTGACAAGCACAGGGTTTGCCGAACGTACGATTGCAGTTCTCCTGCTGTTTCCTTGGCTTGGTGCCCTTCTGGTTCGCATTTTTTGGCAGCATCGCGGAGAGACATGTCAATTTTTTGTCGTTCGAGCTCTTCCGTATTGGTCCGCGTAGCACTCCCAGGTGGCATATCCCAGCACGCAAGCATTTTGCAGTGGGGTGTGGGAGACCTCTCGGCAATTCCGCATGACAAGTTGCCGAAACACTTGGGCCAGGTACTTCTGCTGCGGACCATCCCAAATGCCGCGCTGCTGCGGTTGTCGGGAGAAAGTTGGTCCCAGGTTGAACCGATCCTGGCAGATGTTACCAGTGCCGTGCTGTGCCAGGGAAGAACTGCTGCTGGCCAGCTCTGCGGTTGTCCCAACGGGCTACCCGCTGCACCTACGCTGGATTCCGAGGTGGACGTCACCGGGGAAGATAGTTTGAAGCAGTGTGTGCTCGCAGTTCGAAGTACACAAACTGGTGCATCTGAAGTTTCCGTGCTCGGGGCTGGTGCAACCCGAATTTGGCCTGCCAGCTGGGGCTCCTTGCAACTCTCGAACGTGTCTTGCATTCAGCTCCTGCCAAAACAGGTGCTGCAGCTTCAGAATGCTGCAGAAGCAAGCTTGCTTGAAACTTGCCCCACAGCCGCACAAGCAGAAAGCAGCGTGGGGGAACCTCGGGTGCAATGGGCCGTCCGTGATGGGACCTTACAGGATTTAGTGGGTACTTCTTGTGGTGAAGGGTTTTCATCTACTGATGGCTGGTTCATTTTGACCGGCTGCGACAATGTTTCGGATACAGGCCATGCTGTGGGAGACACACTTCGCTGGACACTGCCATCCGATGTGCAGCTTGTAGAGTGTGAGGCGAGTTTCAGCTTAGATGCCAAGGTGCTCATAACCATTTGGGATGATGCCGGGACTGAGAACACGCTGCAGCTTGACGTGCAAGAGCAATTGGCGAGCTGGGGCACATTGCAGCATGATGTGGAGCTGGCACCCGGAGCTGAGCATTGCCTTCAGTTTCAGCCGGATGATGATTGTGCCGGGTTCAGTGTGGCTGTCGATGCTTGCTCGCTTCCTTGGCGGGTGCAGCGACCGCAAGCCATGCTTTGGCGCTGTCAGCAAGGTGAGCTTCGAATCCGCCACATGTTCGCACGTATCAGCTCGACCGATTGCATGGAAGATCCGACAGTATTCAGCACCGAGGCGGCATGCAAACAATTTTCACCCACGCAGCTGGTCGAGATGATGTTTGCACACCACGTGGCACACTTTAGAAGCTTCGTGCAAGGCACTTTCCTTTCGCCGAACTGCGAGGCCTTTGTCGGAAGTTGGGCCCTGCTTGCTGGAGGCTGTCAGGGCTTATTGTGTAGTGGGCACAAAGATGGCTGCATCAGGATATGGTTGCGCAGTCATGCTTCAGTTCTCCTTCTGCATGTTCTTTCAGTCCAGTCCCTGGCATCTCTGCCTTGGCGACCTCGTTTTGATCCCAGCACGGGCTTGCTGGAACCAGGCCCAGGGAGCCAGAACCTTGGCCCAAGCTATGATGGCGTCGACTCGTGTCCTCCTTTTCCAGCGGGTGAGACAAGCGGGCCAGGTGTCGCTGTAACTGCGGTATCGCTGGAACTTGCAGCTGGTGCGGTGGTGGCTGGCTGCAGCTCTGGTGAAGTTGTTCTTTTCATGTGGCAGAACGAGGCGCAAAGGCCCTCTCCAGCAGAAACGGCGGAGTGGAAGGTGCAGTCTTTGCTGTTGGCTGCTCAAGAATGTGGCACGGGGGGTTCGGGTGCTCAGGTTCCGGAGCCTCCAGAGCTTCCTGCTGGCTTTGTTTGTACCATGAGGTTGAGACAGCATGAGGCATGTGTTAAGCAGCTGCGGATCATCTCCGATGGCAGATCTTTTCAGATTCTGTCAGTGGATGCTACCTCACGTTTCTGCGTGGTTGACTGCTCAAGTGGGCAGTTGCTATTTTCCCAGTCACTGGCATCCCTAAGCAGTGAGGTGTCTCAGCCGAAGGTGCCACAGCCGCCAGTTGAAACGCTTGATGCAGTAGTGACGTCGAATTGTATTCTTCAGGTTAGCCGATCTAGTCCGGCACATGCGGCGGTGCCAGCGATGGACGTCAACCAGTTGAAGATGGACTTGTTGGCGAAGGATGCCATGTCAAACTCCATGCAGCCCACGCCAAAAGCCTACCTCCTGGCCTTCTCCAGTGGCGAACTAAGACAAGTTGCCGGCCCGCCCAATGATTTGAAGCTTTTGGACAACCGCATCAGGGAAACACGCTTGCCTCAGCTTGCCGGCGGCTCTTTCCTGGGTTGTTTCCTGAACAGCAAGTTTCTGCTGACAATCCAATCTTTTGGCCTCAATATCTTCAAGCGTGAGGGGGACAAGCTACATTCCGCAGGGCAAAGCATCAAGTTCAGCACTCGTGCGATGGAGGCCGGGGTTGTAGATTTTGACGGCGAGCTTTGTCTTTATGCGATCCTCCGAAGTGGACAGTTAGACATACTGGCGTTGCCTAGTTTGCACTCGATTGTGTCACTTCCGGTGGGGGCTTGCGCGGCCCGAGCTTTAAAGGGCCAAGGAGACGCGACAGACGGCGATCAGGTAGGTTTTTTTTCTGGAGGCTCGGGCATTTGCTCGGATGGTTACATGGCTTTGCACTATGCCGGGGCGCTTTGGATTGGTGGTGCTTCAGAGGCGAGGGAATGTCGAGCTTTGGAGGCATCTGCGAAAGCAGCAAGTTCTGCATACTTGGTGCAGAAGCTGCACGGGCTGCCCGCGGCATCTGATGCTCCGGAAAGGGGCCCCAAGCCTGTGGGCATTCTTGGCACACTTTTCGGGCGCACCCAAAAAACTATGCGCGACTGCCTTCTTCCTGCAGAGCCCCTTCCGGCAGAGGTGGACGGGAATCTATTGGATCAGGGCAGAGGGTTGGCTCCAGCCTGGCAGTCGCAAGGGCGGTCACAGTCGCAGAGTGCCCCACAGACCCAGACAACCAGAAATGCAGCTGCAAATGTCCGGGAAGCACTAGCTGGAGCCACTGCAAACGCAGTCGAGCGAGGAGACAAGATTTCAAGCTTGGCAGACAGCTCGCGTCGATTAGCGGACAATGCCGACCAGTTCCTGGACTTAGCGAAGCAGCTGAATGCGAAGCAGAATCGCTGGTTCTGATGCAAAGAAACGCTGGGTGGTTCTCTTGTGCTGTGTCTACTGTGCGCCAGGAGTACTAGCCAGTCTACTGTCGCCACCAGTTGGTTGGCTTAAGGGCGTGAGCCGTAGCGACTCCGGCATGTCAACACGGGTTACGCGGACGCTTGCTAGTTTGTACCTAAAGTTCCTTTCCATGCAGAAACGAACGTCCTGCAAGTAGGCTAGGCAGCTAGCATCCTCATACCGGTGAGGGAGGGAGCAAAGGCTTGCAATGGCACGACGTGGGATTTCCAACTACGAACCTTCTGGTGGACCGCAGCAGTTCAACATCTTTTGGCAGGCTCCGGTCTCTCTCTGCAGTCTGCGGTAGGAAGCAGCCCAAGCTCTCAGCGTAACCTCTGCTAGGAGACGCTGCGCTCCAGCAACGATGGTATCTCTGGCATAAAGCAAGCCTATGATCTGCCAGCCAAGAGTTGCTGGGCTTGTAGATTTGCCTTCGCTAACTTCTTCGGAGTACGGGGCAGATCCAGCACTGCCGCCAAACATTAGCGAGGTAAGACCCCGATCATTCGGTTGCACAGCCAGCCTGCTCCCTTTCCAAAACAAGGTTCCTTCAAAAATGCAGCTTGTCTTTACTGTGGCACATGCAAGAGACGGTCCTGGACGAGAGAAGGCTTTTCAGTCAGGAGCCGAAGCGAAAAAAAGGAACTTAAGTGTCACGCGCGGTGCACCGGATCTACTCACCGGCTCTCTCGCTTGCCTACCCATCGGCTCTGCCAGTTGTGACTGCTTCAGGTGACCACCACAAACCGTGAACTCATGGGCAAGCCGCGCGACTTTGTGCTTGCGGCTCCCAATCCTGAGCATCCTGGCACCAACGCCTACTTTGGGCATTCTTGAGGCACAAATGCTAGGAACAGCAGTTGGGGACCAGGCTCCGCATGGCTCTGGCCGAGCCGAGCGGAGATTTCGGTCGGGCCGGGCGCAGCAGCTGGCACTACAATCTCAGCCGCCCGCTTGGCCGGAAGGTGCGAGGCTTCTGAGCTATCCACCGGCCGGCACCGATGCAGGGACCACTATAATTTCTAGAGTGTCATGGAGTCTAGGCATGAAGCTTCGAGTGGTCACCATGCCAGCGAGGTGAAGCTGCATTCAATGGCTTCTGCCAGCTTTGATGGTGAGCATCTGCCCCACATGGCATCACTGACGGGCACGTGGCCGCGTGGCACTGATACGCATGATACACGCAGATGGTCTCTGCAAACGAACGTGCTTGTCTTTTTGCAAGCTACTGAGGGCCGATGTGTAGCCTCTCCACGTGAGCCTCCATCTGATATTTGGAAGTGACCTGAGGTCGACTCTGAAATACGGCTGGAACGGCACAGCAACGGCAAACGCCCAAACCTTCAACACGATATTTCCAGCCGTTTCTGATGACGAGCGGCCGCAACTCTCCAGACCCTCAACACACGCAGGCAAGACTCTTGCCTCTGTGACAGCGTCGTTGATTTCTGCGGCCTGCGGCTGTTTCAGGTACGTCGATAGAAGCGGCCTTGCGACTGGCTAGATCGCCACGGCGGAGCCTGGTGCCAGTCGCTGGGACACCTGGGACTGATGCTTGGCCTATGAGGGCTTGTATAATCTTGTATACTTGTACTAGCTAGCAGCTAGCAGGAGAGTCTTTTAAGTGCTTTTGATTTGGGCTGTGCTTGGCCAGTGGTTTGTCCTCCAGAATCACCCGCCAGCAAAGCAACTGCCGAGGCATCGAGGAAAGGCGAATTCGAAGCTTTGCTAAATCAGTCGGGTCTGTCCACTTGGACAGAGTTTGCGCCCAGCATACGCCACCCTCGACTTTGGTAATGCTACCGGGCATCGACCTGCCTGTTTTCCTGGGCTTGAAGGAAACCAGCAGTTGATTCCGGACATAGTTCCAGCGGCTGCAGATAGCATGCTGCAAGCGTTTTCAGTGCTTTGCCACAGCTGGCATCATGGTGAAAGACTGGTCTTTGGCAGACTTGCCTCGTGACATATCTTAGCTATCGCCATGATGGCAGACTAATTCAATGTTTTGGCTGTGCGGGCTAAGTCGAGCACGGATCTGGGCCTTCATTTCCCAAGACAAATCTGCCAATGTGTATGCAACTCAGCCAGAGTGTCAAGAGGAAATCCAGGTCGATACAGGTGCCGTGCTCGCGCTTTCGCAGCATGACGGCGTTGAGAGCCTCCGGTAATGTGTTGCTGCGAAACCCTTTGGCGCAGCGTAGAAGTGCTGGACGTCTAGAACCAGAACACGGTGACTTCGAGAGCAACATGGACATTTTCCAGATGCTCATAGAAGTTCCAGCCGGATCTGTGGTCCTCAAGGTTCATGCAGCAAACAGGTTGTCAGAACATGTCGCAAGCTGCGATGCTTCCACAGATGGCTGATGCCAAAAAGTGCTAGGAAGTTCGTGTCTAAGGCACAGCTCTCCCACATCCTTGGCTGCTAAAGGCAGGCACCAGGAACTTGGTAGCTTCTTTTTGAGCTGCCCCCGTAGAAGTTTTGTCGATAGTGGATGACGGATACATGCCGTCAGAGGCACAAAATAAGATAGGCGAAGGATGAACGACGCAGAGGGTGCGCGCAGGTATTTGTCAGCACTGACTCATTCCTAAGCCGGTGTCCACCCCCCATGCACTTCGCACCCATGTGGCAGATTTTCATGCTCCCTACAGATGCAAGCAACATGGCGCCGCCTTCGCTTGGCTCATTTTGTGCAGAAGCTGTAGCTAAAAGAGTTACACAGCCTTTGGTGCGTATTACACAGTGTGCAGCCCTTGGCTCTGCCATTGCCCGCCCGTGCGTGTCCGCCTGGCTGCCTGCTGTTGCAGTTCCTCAGTAGCCAAGGTTGGTCCATGGCGCGCCGCTACGATTCGCGAACCACCACCTTTTCGCCCGAGGGCCGCTTATACCAGGCATCTTGCAGCTCCAAATTCGGGGGCCGTGGGAGAATAAGTCCGCAGGTCGAATATGCCATGGAAGCCATCAACTTAGCGGGTTCGACCGTCGGGGTCCTTGCAGAGGCCGACGGGTCTCTTCTCTTCCTGCCACAGAAATAAGCCCATAATGTAGCAGCGATAGCGGCTGGGCTGCTGGGCTTGCAGGATGGCGTGGTCCTTGCGGGAGAAAAGAAGACGACGTCGAAGCTCCTGGACCAAGCGAAACAGCACGAGAAGCTCTTCCAGCCTCTTAGCAGTCTTAGCACCTGCAAGAACAAGCCCAGCATCTTATTTACGTCTCCAATCTAGGCTGGACGATGCGATGTTCTGCCTGTGCCTTAAGTTCCGTGATCGTTGCTCGGCCCCGACACCTTGGTTGCTGTGCGAAGGTGCAGTAGCAGGCATTACTTCGGATGCGCGCGGTGCTTAACGATCATCGCTGGTGGCGATAACTTAACATGACGGCCGCACCAAGCCGAATGCGAAGGAACATCCTCATCAACAGGCTCCGTCTGAGTGCACAGCAGCATGCCGGGACCCAAAATGCCGTGAAAAGCTGCTGCATCCTTGGTCAGACGAGTTTAGGGTTTCTTGTGGAGACCATCTCCCGCAGTTCAATCTCTTGCCTTGGGCACGTCTTCGTGTTTCTGTTTTTGGTGGTCGTCGACTGTCTGAGTCTTTCGCCCCACAGGCTTGTGTTCCGCTCTCTTGCTTTGCTGTGCTGAGTGGAGCTCCGCATTTCTCAATTCTCGCCTTGGACGAGGCCTATTCATTCTCCGAGCCAATGCCTGTAGAGCAGCTCGTCACGTCCATCTGCGACTACAAACAGGCAGGCACATGTCCTGTGCCAGCTGCGCAGCTGCCGTGCACTGCTACGGTCTGGGAGGGCTACACCCAGTTCGGTGGCCTGCGGCCGTTCGGAGTGTCCTTCCTCGTAGCTGGCTATGATGTCCACCACGGTTTCCAGCAGAAGCCTAAATCCACCACGAGCTCAAATTTCAAAGTTTTGTTGTTGGCGCTGTCTGAGATGAGCACCCGAGGCTGTACCACACCGACCCTTCAGGGAACTTCAGTGGTTGGAAGGGCTATGCCATAGGCCGGTCGCATGAGTTTGCATCCAGACTGTGGTCCGCATTGTAGAAAACCATCGGAAAGGCTTGAACAACAACACCGCCATGCAGATCATGCGGCAAGACTGGAAACCAGGCCCGGCCTGGTTCATGACCGCAAGCACCCGCACATGCACAAGCGGACGAGTGACAAGTCGGACCCGGACAGGAATGAAGATCCAGGAGGCCTTGGAGCTGACGGCAAAAGTGCTAGTGACGCCCCTGAGCTCTCGCTGCAGCCACCCTGTTTGGGATCATGCAAGTGTTGCAGAAGCTCCATTGTTGAGGTCAAGACAATGGACACGGCTTCGCCGACTGCCGAGAGGCTTGAATTCGGAATTGTGTACAAGACGCCAGAAGGCCAAGCCGCTCGACTGAAACCGGTTCCTGTTCCTCCCTCCAGAAATAGACAGTTGAGCGCAACAATCCTTGTCTCTTGCACTTCAGGTGAAGTTCCGCATGCTGAAGGAGAAAGTTCGACGGTTTCGACTCGCATGTTCTGACTACTGACCACATCTTGGCACTGAGCACTGCCTCGTTCGTCGCCAGAGCCAAATACAGAGAGCCGGCGCAGGACACTGAGATCAACAAGCTGATGGCCGATGCCACACCAAAGGAAGGTGAGGAAGGTGCCGCCCCAGCCTCCTGAGGAAGGCCACTGCGGGGAGGGCCAGCTGCCAGTTCTGAGACAAGCTTGTGTGGAGAGCTGCCGTGTGAGGCTTTGCAGGCTACATGGATGAGACGTGAAACGGGGCCGGGTCGGTTAGTCTTTGTCGACGGATGCATGGGTTGGATTTTTCTCATCTCCTCTTCTTCATGCAGCAGAACTAGCTTGACGCATCTACTTGAGAGATCCTGAGAGCGCGAAATCGTATGGCATTCGTAGTGACGAGCTGATTTTGGTGCCTTGCTGGAAATCTGAACAGCTAAAGCCAGGCGATGAACAGGGCATGTGCGATCGTTCCGGCGCAAAAGAGCATGGATGCCCGACCTGGCTCCCTTCCAGTCCACTGACTCCCACTTTGAGCACCTTCGAGCTCGAATTTTCTGCACTCCTGGCTCGAGGGACTGCCTGGACCCAGGAAGGATGGCCTGTGATGGCGTAGGCGAGTCCTGTGGGCCTTTGGGGCGCCGTGCCGTCCTCAAGCTTGGCGGGCACTTTTCGACTTTTGGCAGTTATTTCGTTCGACTGCTTTGAAGGTCTGCCAGCAAAAGCGTGAATGGGTTCATGGCGCCCAAAGGCTCGTGCAAGTGTAGGACTCTCATATCACAAACGCCATGTGCATGACAATCAGGTGAGGCCGGTGACAGCCCAGACCTCGAAGCGCGGGCCATCCTCGACGAAGCCGAGAAGCTGCTGACGCTAGGCAAGCTGGAGGAATCAAGCGAGCAGGCCAGAAGTGATCTACAGAGATTCTATGCTGTACCAGTCGGTGCTCCCGTCCTAGCAGTTACACGAGAAAGAGAAAATTGCAGGCATTGGTTGCTCGGGAGTACTTCCTGGAGACCGGAGACCTTGCGAGCGAAGCGGAGGCCCCGCTTCGGGGCATGTTGAATCCGCGGAAAAAACTGACTCTCAAGCAGGCCTTCCGGATCGAGATTCTGGCGAAGCAGGATGAAGGCCATTTTGGTGGAACTCGAGTGTGTCCATGCTCGAAAGGGTCCCTGTCGAGTTACTTCAGGCGAGTACGGAGCAAGGACTGGTGAGGTAGTGCTGAAGGCCACGAGGGCTTTGCAGCTCTAGATGTCTTCAGTGCTTTAGAATGTCCTGTTGCGCTGCGCAAGGCGAGTGAAATCGACCTCCTTTGCGAAATCGAGCTTTCGCGAGCAAAAGCTGCTGGAGACATCAAGGCAGCATGAAGAGTTTTGCTCCGATGCCCGCCTGCTCGATCACACCCAGTGTCCCATGATGCAGCTGCCGTGGAGCTCTTGCGAGTCGTGTGTCCGGTTTGAGGGAGGCATGCTGGCTCATGGTCTGTCCGTGAAAGAGACAAGGAATTGTATTTCGATCAGTCGGCTCAGGCAGAAGCAGTATTGCTGTACACGCTGGTGGAGGTCAACGTGACTCGCTCAACACACAAGATGCGCACGGAGTCGAAGAAGTGGTGCGATGAATCCATCAGGAGCTCGTAGGGTGAAGCGACGTTGTCATGTGCCTAGGATGAGAATTTCGCCGGTGGAGTGCTTGTTGATGCCCACATGCTTTCTGTTTGCGCAGACTTTTCGAGCAGCTGGGCGAAACCTTCTGGCAAGCACGTGCCGTTTTGATGATGGCTCCTTGCATGAAGCTACCTGTTACGCACTCTGCGTGACTCTAGCTCAGCAGCTCGAGAGAACATGCGGCTGAAGTGGGCCGAGTTTGCACCCAGGTGAACGTGCAGCATAAGTTTCAAGATTCAGACAACATGCACAAGTATGCCAAGCAGGCACACGAGCTCTTCGGACGGGTGCTTCGCCAGAGAAGGTAAACTTTCTGTTTAGGTGAAAAAGCTACGCCTGTCGAGAAAAAACAGAACTCGGTGTTGATGCAGGCGATTGTGACCATGCTTCTAGTCATGCATGGACGGTGCAAGGTCGGGGATCGTAAGAGGCAGGGGATGGCCCTACACGCAAGCAGCCTCGCGTACTTGGGGGAGAAGAACACCCCCGCTGCAATTGACTGCGGGCTGCAAGCTTTGGCAATTTACCGTGACATTGGAGAGCCTCGTCTGGATGGAATGATTTGACCTATGCTGGCTAGTGGCCAGCGCCGTTTTTGAACTGGTACAACAACAAATCCCTCCAAGTTTTGTGTCCTGCCTGCTACTCAGGCTCTATGCAGAGCCCGGGATTGAAGTCGTTCAGTGAAACCCTGCGTGTGAATGCATTTCGTGCAGCAGATTGCAGTAGCCAAGGCAAAGTGCACCCGCATCATCATTTAGGACTAGGACGTATTGCGCCTCACACCACCCCGAGTCGTTGTAGCAGAGTGCAGACGCTTTTTTGCTGCTTCCCTACCTCAACCTGAGGATCGACGATTGGAGATTGCGGAGCTGAAAACAGTTGCTGTGTGGCGGATGGGGCTCGAAGGAAATCAAGGACTCGGTACACGCAGCAGGGGCCGAAACCGGCTCTGGGCTTGGAGTTGCCTGTATCCCCCATGCAGTCCATACATGAAGGCTAGTAAGGCTAGTCGGACATGTGATGGGAGGAAAGATTGCCGCCCGCGAAGCACTGGAAGCTCTGGAGCTGTCGCGGAAGTACACAGAGCCCAATCAGGAGATCCTTCGTCCTGTTGCCTCTGGGTGGTGGCCTACTTTGAGTAGTAGGTTACTAGCTGGATCATGTAAAGCCCGTGTGGCTTGTAGGCTTCACTTCATTGCCGCAGGAGACGGTCACGCTACATGTGGCCCTGCAAGCTTTGCTTCAGATAGGCTGGGCAACTACTGGACTGAATACTGACATCTGTTGGAGCAAGGCGTGATCGTTCCTAGAGAGCTGTCTTCCTGCAGGCGAGCGCAAAGAGGCACTTCGAGCAGCGCAGATTTCGTTGAAGCGCTTTCAGAAGGACATGCTGCACAGCATGTTCTCTTGCATGTGTCTTTTGGAAGCAAGCATTGCAAGTCGGTAGGTTTAGGCGAGGCTCCGCCTGGCCAGGATCCACGCTTGCAGATGGAGACGGCCACGTTGCAAGTTCTAGTAGATGAGCTTCAGGCGCTTCTGTGTTGAGAAAGGGCTGGACGGGTTTCATCACGGTCACAGCATGTTAGAATACACGTTCCAGCACGACGTGTGTGCGTGTGCGCGTGGGTGTTTCTGGGCGATGCTACCAAGCAAAGCTTGCTTGACATTTGGTTGGGGGGACCCAGTTGAGAAGCGTCTGCAGCTCTTGGCCGGCTCTCTGGTAGTCCTCGACCACTGCACAGGTCAGTAGGGAGTCTCCGAATATCGATCTCGATTTGCGTACAGTGTAGAGAACAAAAACACACTGCGAGAAGAAAGTGACCAAGTACAGGCCTTGTGCTGTAGCCACATCAAAAACTCAGGGCTTGTGCATGACCAGCGAAAACTTGAAGCAGTTTTGGTTTGCCCGCCTCGAACAGCCCTTATTGAGTCGCAGGCGTTAGTCGACAACCTTTCAGACTGCACCTTCTTGATTGCTAACGCAGAGCAGAGCACATGTTGTCGCGTTTACGTTTCCATGCAGGTTTAAGTAAAGGCGTACTGCTGCTCACTGATCAGCAACAGCAGAATTAGAGAAAACGGTATTAGCAGCTCGTGTGTAAATATGTAGCAGCAACTGAATCAGGGCTGTCCTCTAAGTGCAAGCGTCCCCGGGCTTGCATGTTAGTGCTGTTAAGTCGTCTTCACTTTGCTTTGCTTCGTGGAGCCACCAGCTTTGACGATATCGCAGGGCAAGAAGACGCAAAATGAAATGGAGCTGATGCAGGGAATCAAGCTTCTTTGTTGCAGAAAGTGCAGACGTCGTTGCAGCAAGTTTGATGTCAGGGCTTGTGCTTATGCCCGGGTTCAACAATGTTAGGCAGCTCAAGGGAATCTCAGGCACCCCAAGCGCCAAACCCTGCGTCCCCTTCTGGTTTCAGGGTCGCACTTTGTCACTACGTCTAAGGTCACGCAAGCAGAGGATGCACATCCTCATTGACTTGGCCAGGCGAGATCGATGTGCCTGGAATCATTTGTCGTGCCTATAGTTTGAGCGGAAGCTGGCAGAAAGCATCCAGGCAAACTCCCTTTCACAACTCGCGATCCGGAGGTCACACTGCAACAACGGGCAGCTGGATGAAGCCGAGGCCGCCGTGGCAGAGGGCCTCGAGCTGGCCCGGGAGTTTGGCAAGACGCTCCGAGAGGCACAGGGCCTCCGGATCCTGGCCCAGCAAGGGCCCCAACGGCCCCAATTCCTCCAACTCTGCGACAACAGAGTCCGACCGTTGCCTGACGACCGTTTGGGTTTCTGCCTAGGCTGCAGCTGGCCAGAGGCAACCACTACCAGGCCATGTCTTCGGTCAAGAAGTCCAGAAAGCTATCCACCCAAGATGAGGACAAGGACAGCTGCGTGTTGCTGGCCCACCCATATGCTGGAAGCCTTGCGTACTTGTTCTGTTCAGCAACAGTCCAGACCAGTCAGGACCAAACGCAACTAGTGTGACTATCACACTCTTTCAGGGCCGTTCCTATTTTGGTTTAGGTGCCCTAATCACTGGGCTCCTTGTCACCAGGAAGGTGAGGCAAGTGCATGGCTGCTCCAAGCAGAGTGCCATGCAGCTGCACGCAGCTTCGATGAGGCTCAGGTATGCTGCCGCATCCTGGCTTGGTTTACTCGACATGTAGAAGGGGCAGGGTTGCCAATGGAATGGCACGTCAACTTTCAAATGTTGGTGCTCAGGGGAAGCACATGCCATTTGCGAAGAGCACGACCTGTACAAGAAGGCATGCAAACTTTCTTTGCTGGGTGCAGTTCCACGATCTCTGTGCGAGACCCCCCTAGCAGGAGATCGAAGTTTGGCACCGTGTGGTCGAGCTGCACATGGCGACAAATCATCCTGATGCCGCGCTCCAAGCTGCAGCCAAGAGAGTCGAAGTCGTGCAGCGCAACAGCGGCAGTGTGAAGGAGGCTTGGCAGCAAGGAGTGCGGCGTCATGTGATGCATTCAAGCTTGCCGCCACCCATAGACGCAAGCGCCTTGATCCCCAGGAACAGGTTGAGGCACTTGACATGCTCTGCAGCCTCATGCTTGTCCAGAAGAATGTCTCAGAGGCCGACAAAGCCGCCGCTGAAATGCGACCGGCAAGCAACAAGGGCATGCAGAAGGGACCGAGGTTCATGCTCGCCATCTTTACACTTTCTGGAAGTCTGATCCAAGGCTGCGCCTGGCCAAACTCAACGAGAGCTTGGTTGACTTGGAGCTTGCAGCACTTTCTCAGCTGGTGCAGGTGGGCGACATGCCTCTACCTATGAGAATTTCGTGGTTGGTCTGATGCTTCGAAGGTGAACATCGTACGCCTCTCGGAAACACCTGGGCAAGGCAGCTTCGCTGGCAAAGCGCTTCAGTATGCCGAGCAGGCTCCTGGACTAAACCCTTTTCTTTCGCAGCGCGGCTTTGGAAGCGGGGGCCGAAGAGAAGCCGAGGGCTGGTCGCTGGCCTGTCGGGATGCCGCAAGCATCGAGTACAAGAGTGGGCTGCTGAAAGCGTCGGCACTTTTCCGCTACCGAAGACACCGCGTTTTGAGTAATATTGCGTGAGCTGGAGCCCGAGGTGCTGCCAAATATTGGCAGGCCGAAGCTCTGATCTGTGTAGGTCGGCACCAACAAGCTCTGAATCTTGGTTGGAACCTGCTGGCCAAAGGGAGAATCCCGGCTTTGTTATTGTCTAGTGGACTGAGCAGTCGGCAAGGATGGCAGCCTACGAAGCGGAAGCCCTCTTCAATCAGATCAAGAGAAGCAAAGACAATGGAGGCCTTTCAAGCGCTTGCATTTGCAAGAGTCTCTCGGTCGGGGGAGGCATCCTCGGTGCTGCACATCACATTAATTAGCCAGGAAAATCAAGCGGGAGGCTTCAAGGAACAGGAGAGCGAGAGGGGCTTTCTGCTTGGCAGGCACTCTGCGCTGTCTCCTCCTGCAGGGCCGCCTTGCAAAGGCTGCTCCGTTACTCTTTGAAGTTCCACCGAGAATTAGGCTCTTGCAATAGGGCTGAGAGAAGCCGTGGAGGCCTTGGGACGCCTGGACGAAGCAATACAGTGCGTGGAGCGGGTGGCTGGGATGCAGACCTAAAAGCATGTACACACGGAAGGTCCAGGAACATCCAGGTAATGTCCACTTCGTGCAAGGCATTGTAGGGCAAAGACGAACAAGGGAAGTTCGTCCATGCCGGAGTCACATGCTTTGGGCCGACAAGGCGATACAGAATGCAGCTGAAACTGGAAACTCATCCGGCGAAAAGATGGCCCGTGACCTGACTGCAGGTTTCAAGCTTGCGTTGTCTTAAGTGCGAAATGGAGACCAGGAGAAGAGATGCAGCGGATCCGGCAACCAGACGAGGTACAACTGCCATCATGACTTGAGAAGTGCATCCAATGGTGTTGGGAAGACTTGTTGAACTCCAGTTGCGAGGACTACGGTGACTACGAGCCGGAACCGGCCTACGAAACGAGAGCATCCAGGTGCGCCTTGCAGATTTGATCTTCGGTTGTCACAGATGTTGAAGTAGAGCCCCGACCCCGCAACGTTGGCTTCTGGCCTGTATGAGGCCAGAAGACACGGCCAACGTTGTTCGGTCGCACGGCATCGACCGCGAGTTGGTCAAGCAAAAGCTATCAACACACGTGCAAAACGTCCTCACGGAGGAGCAGCCACTCTTCTCAGATTTTGGAAGGATCTTGGGACGAACAACCTTCCAATTAGGGCTTGTCAAAAAAGCCAGCTAACAACCAATTCTTGCATGTGCCGTGAGCATGCAAATAGATGACTTGTTCTCCCATGGCAGCTGCAAGGCACGTGGATGCCGAATCTCCGCTCATGGACCTTGGCTTGGATAGCTTGTCAGCAATCGACTTGCAGAATCTGATTGCTTCCTCGTTCCCTTTTATGGTTGACACGGCGACGGTTCTCTTCGACTACCCGACGTTGCGAGAGCTCACCGAACACATCGTGGAGCAAAGTCAACTTGCCGGAGTTTGAGCAGGGTCTGTAAGTGAATCTTGCCCGTCCTGGCTGGCAGTCTGTGACAGCAGCAGGCGAGGATGACTTGAATTTTGTTTTAGCTCTTCCATGCCTGGTGTCTGAACACCGAGCCGTGTAAATCCGCTCCTGCCGAGCTCGCAGCTCCTGCAAAAATCAAGGCTACAGTGCAGGGACCTGGAGCAGCTGTGCATCTTCATGCAGTCGATAGGGTGGGGTCTTCAGGACTTTTTTACGGTTGCTGGGCTCGAGCCTTGCCATGCGTCGGCGCTTGCTTTCCTCTCGGTGGGTCCTGCGCCACATCTCCAAGGCTGTTGCAGCAGGCCAGAGCTGTCCGAGCGAGATGCCTGAGCTTGGGAGGCCAGGCGCATGCGGTGGGGCGGTCGGCCCCCGGAGCCCGGGCGCAGATTTGAGGTCGCGAAAACTGCATTGGAGCAGCTGTGCTGGCTCCGTTGAATTCTGCAGGCAGCAGCGCCGAGGCAAAAAGAGTTAAAGATTCAAGAGACGAGGACTCTGTCGTCAACCTGATAGGTGTCAGACCAGAGCGGGCTTCTTTCCTTGTCTTGTGAGGATTCCGAACATCTTCCTGGTGCCCGGTGTGCTCGACACGGATGAGGCAGCCAGCCTGATCGCCAAAGCGGAGGAGTCGGGCCTCGAGTTGCAGACCAGCCGCGGTCCAGCCTTCGGCGAGGCTCTCCGGTGCCTGGGCAGCAAAGGCAACAGCACGGGCTGGCTTTTGATCTGCTTCAAAAGAGGTCAGATCTGGCCATGCGAGGCATCATTCTCGAATCTCCTTCGAAGACCAGCAGTTCGCTGATGCGCTTTGGAACGGAGGCCGAAGTCTTTTGCCTGGCCCTTTTTGTTTGTGGAGTTCTCTGATGACTCGCGCAGTTGAAGGCTTGCATGCGGCCCTTGCAACATTGCGCGTAGGTCGTCGCCGCCCTGCAGGCTGCTTTCAGGATTCAGTCTGCTCCATGCGTGCATTGACTGCTCCGCTGATGTGAGAGATACTGAGCAGGCTTGAACGAGAACATTCGCATCTACAAGTACTCCGGCGGAGATGTGTTTGGAAAGCATGTAGATGGCAGCAACCAGACGGCCAGAGGCAACACGGAGTTCACACTCCTGATTTACTTGAGCGGCGAGGAGCACGACCTGGTTGGTGGAGAAACCGTCTTCTATGCCAGTGGAGCCGAAGCTCTGCGAGTTCGTCCAGTCACAGGGCAGGCATTGGTTCATCGGCATGGCTCCGCCTCTCGGCTTACCCCTGTGTTGCCCGCCGAACCTGATGTTCTAACTTCTAGCTGATGCTTTAATGGGCGAGCCCCACCGGTTGGTGCCGCATGTGCCAGCACCTTTGCCCAAGGAATGCCTGCTACATGAGTCACTTCCCGTGAGTCGGGGAGTCAAGTACGTGCTTCGCTCTGATATCGTCTTTACCGACCGATCGGAATAGATGCACTACAGCCGTCCTCGAGTTGCTGGGCCATCTTGGGGCTGCCTGCAGAAGCGCAGCGGGGAAGAGATCACGTCGCCACCATCGTGTACCACGAAGCCCGTGCCCAGTACAGGCCCATGAGCACCTCAAGACTTGCGATGCCGAGACAGAACTCCAAGAAAAAGTTGTCTTGCTGAACTGTTTTGTGCTTTCTCCGAGGCAAGTTGCATGGCCCAGAGTCTCTTCGTTGCTCTTCTGACTGAGTGCATAATTGCGTGTGCAGGCACAGCACGGAATCCAAGACTCCTCCACACAGGGCCCAATGAAGATCTCAGAGTAATGTCCGAACAACGAACGACATTGGGGTATTGCTCGATGGTTGCGCTATGCAGACATGCATCCCTTGGAGCAGCCGTGGCCTAATGCAGGGCTCAGCGGTGTTTCGGGCTGGCATGGGAACCCTGCAGAATTCCTGAGGCAGCTTCGCGGCAGTCAGCACTGATGCATGCAAGAAGCTCAGCAGACCGGTCAGTTTAATTTAAGACTGGTCTGGGAGGGCGAAGAATCACATGGACATTGCCTTGGCTGGGCTCAGGTCGTTTTGTTGGGGATGCTGGCGTTGGCACCCCGAGGCCTGCAGGTTGTGAGGAAGGTCGAGGAAAAGGTCTACAGACACGTGGTGCGAGTCTTCCGGGCTTAGCTTGTCTTTGTTGGCTTTTTTGCATGGATTGGAGCTCTGGCAATCTGGCAGTGCTAACTGCCGAGTAGCCTTAGGCCAAAGCAGGAGATACATGACGCTGGACTGCACCAACCGAGGGCGACCAGGTAAGCCGCCACTGGCTTAACCAAGTCTTGTTCGAGCTGCTGAACTTCATGCTATCCTTTCTGCTATGCAGATATGCACATGCTGCTGAGCAGTAGATTGGAGACTCTGGGGCTCCCTATGTCCTTCTTCGGTGCGAAGCCCTGGGGCCCACCCGGGAGTGGCTGAAATTAGCAGGTGCTGCGATCTGATAGGGTCTCGACGGAAGGACTGCCGAGCACGAGAGCGAACTGAAACCAAAGTTGGGCGATCTGTCTTCTCCAGAGTGTTGGCCGCTGGAGCGAATCGGCAAGTCAAAAACGTCGTCTTGCGAGCCGACGGAACTGTGCAAGCAAATGCCGCCTCAAGCAAATCACTTCGGCTGGCGGAGGTGTTAGTGGATGGCCAGCAGCCAAGCTTCGCATGCAGGATTCCTTCTGCTTCTGCATTCGAGTCGAAAGTGGAAAGTGTCGTCGTATCTCCTGGGAGCTGAGGTCGGTGCTTGTGCTAGGCCCCTGCAAGTGAAAACGAATAGAGAGTTGCACAACTTGACGATGAAGGGGGGAGAGAGTGCCTTGTGCGTGAAGTTCGTTGGCAATGCCGAAGAATAGCAGCATCGATGTTCATTCAAGCCAGGAGGCACAGGCTTTCGTGGTCACTACACGACCGAGCGCTTGGTGCGTGAGGGCCACAATGCGCGGCGCCAAGTTCACGTCATACTTTACGAGCCCAAAGGGAGACATGCTCACGTAGATATAATATGAAGCACCTGGATGACGCAGCCGCAGGTAACGGTTGTCAGCAGAGGTGCTAAGTGACCCAGGGAGATCTGCCGCGTGTCTCTCGTGCATAATGGCAGTCAAGCAGTAGTGGAGGGTTTATTCTCTAGAGATTCAGGGCTTCGGGTTTAAGTTAAAGCTTTGGCATCTACGGCTGTGGGGTTTGAAATAAGGCTTTAAGGCCCGGGGCGTAACTTTACTAGGGTTTCGAGTTCGGGGTTTTGGTTTAGCATGAAGGGATCAAGGGTTAAGGGGGTAGGTATGAAAACAAGGCCTGTGTTGCTGTCTATGGCTTTCCCTTGTGGACCCTTCAAAAAGAACACTGTCACTACGGTTTAGGTCCATGATCCCTCTTGCTTACGCTTTGCTTGCTGCAAAAAGACCAAGTGCTGAAATTAAAACCCGACCGGCTCTTCTGTAATACAACAACTGACCCTGTTTGAAAGAACACCCTACACAACGCATTGAATCCCGTAATGATACGTTGAAACCCCGAAACCGGCTGGAAGGTCTATCAGCCCTTCCCAAGGAAGTTTTTTTGGGAGGGTCCGGTGAGGTACTGGGATGTCTTCGATCGCATCACACCCCATGTGACCCACTGGAGATGCAATCGTACGTGCGTGGCCAAGTCATGCCGTCCTCAGCCAGAGATTCCTTTGCAGTTGAGATGGCTTTAACAAGGCTTTCCAGGGAGCACGGCGGAGGAGTGCTTCCAAAGACCGCTGCCAAGGGACAAATGCCGTGCTTGCTTATTTTGAGGGGACATGGGGAAGAACGGCGAAGCTTCCAAGGTCGTCTGGGCTGGTGAACTGCACGGATCTCGTCAAATCAGATGCACGTGTCTCAGGAAAGGTTTTCCGAGCACTTCGCGATGTGAATGGCATGCTCTTTCAGGTGATCTTCGATGCCGTGGTGGACTTCTCAACTCGCACTCTGGACGAAATGAAGCAGGAAGGTGGTGCTTCGCCATGCATCACGTGCCAGCTGAATGCTGACTGAAGAATGAAAGTACTCGAAATAGAAGCAAAGCTGCGGGCTCCGCTTGGCAGGCCATTGAGGTGTTCCGAGACCGGGTTGGATTTTATGCCGGGGCACCAGCTTGGGTGCCAGCAGGGGGGCAAAGCACAATCATGGTGCCCCAGTCGAGGTTTTCATCTCGTCCCATGCTGTTTATGACGTGTCCAAGAACAGCTATTGGCTCAGCTGCTGTTCCCTGCAGCTCATTTGTTTGCTGGCCTTCTTCGCTGATACTGACTCGATGCTCAAGCTCCAGGAACCCACCAGGAGCCGTTTCTCTTGGAGTCCGACGCCGTGCGGCCTGGACGGGAGGTGGATTTGCTGATGTGACAACCGTGTGTGCCTCGAACGCTGCATAGTTGTCAGATATCGCCACTGGACCGGTGGAACCTGAAGGCCAAGGGTGCAGGGTTTGAGATGGATCCGCTAAGTAAAGAGCCTTCCAGTCAAATGTGTAATAGCTCACACAGAACGATACCGTTTCCCGGACTTGTAGTCCATGAGAAGGGTTAGTATGGAATTTTGGTGGTCTCCTTTGAGGGGCGGAGCGCGCGGGGTGACAACGAGCTGGAGTGCGAAGAGGAGCTCTTGAAACAGTGCTCCACGCACCGCACATGAAGCTGTTCTGCTTGTTGGCATCCACTGGAGTCAGATACTGTATGCAACTCAGCCGGTTAACAGCAGGTACAATGCTGGTGGCTTTCCTTATGTCACACTCCGGTTGGGGAACGTCTTTGGGCCGAAGGATGGCCAGCAGAATATTTCAGCTCTCCTTCGCTTTGCTGCCGATCTGGTTGCATCACTTCCGCTTGCGACTGCGAGTGACCAGGAGAATACCATTCGCTATTGGTTGCTCCACCTCTGGGCATCTCACCAAGTTTAGCCGGCATTCTGGTATCTAGCCTCACTGCAGGGCACTTGGGATGAGCTGAGGTCAAGGCTTGCGTGGCGTTGACTCTTCCGTTACACATAGTCCCGGGCTCAGAGCAGCTTCGTGCCGGCAAAATTTCAAGGTGCATAAGCTGTTGTTGCGTGTTTGGTGGCAAGGTTGGCAGTTCTAGTTATTTACTGTTTGTTCGCCACACGTCTTTTGTACTTTGTACTCTTGCTCATCCCTACCGAAACTGAGGACACCAGCCTCGTAAGCACTCGCATCAGCATGACGTACACTCCGGATATTGCAGAGGCCGCTGCTGCACCGGGATGTCGGCATGCACTGTGACAGCCAACGAGAAGTCTGCACAGAAATGGATTTCCCCCACTTGACTGCAGCACGAGCTGATCATCAATTCAGGCTGTCGTGCGTGCAATTTCACGCGGCCTGAACGAGACATGCTGCCCGGAGAAAGTGCATGGAGAGGCTCATACTCATAGCAAAGCCACCGGCCGCGATTTGTTGCAGCTCTAGGGAGCCTGTGTCTGTCAGGCCTTCAACTTAGCGTGTGAGGAGATGCCGACACAGAGAGAACTGTGCCCCGAGTTCCCTCACAAAGGCATTGAGCATTGGTAGCGTCATTCCTGCAAGGTACAACTACATCGGAGAGTGCGGAGCTCACCGTGTTTGGCTGTACCGAGCTGATCTTGAAAGTTGTTAAGACTACATCCTCGGAGATAGTCGGACAACGTTGCTTCAGAGTAGTCTTGACGAGTGGGATGCTGTTCGGGAAGTTGACATCAGGCCTGCAGGGGTGCCTTACGTGGAAACCATCGAGACTCCCCGCAATCAGCGAGTCCCGGCACATTGTCTCATCTGAGGGAAGGGGGCGGGTCATCACCAATGATCTGCAGACAGAATGCCAGTTCTGTGGTGCTCTACCCGGACAACTTGGGTGGCCCAATCAGCGTGACAAAGGACTCGCTGTGAAAGGGGAGTGAGTTTCAAGCAGCATCTTATAACATCTTATAACACTCTTGTATAGCCAAGTGCCCTCACGATGAGCCTGCCTGTTTGACTGAAATTTTGTGGTCGTTCTCATGGACTTCAGTTCTGGATAAGAATGCCTTGCTGCAGGCGCAGGAAGTCTTGCGGTGGTCCCCAACGGGGCTCAGCAAAGCACTCAGGTCGGCCACTGCCTCAGTCCGAGCTGTCGAGTAATGTACAGAAACAAGGGGTCAGCTGCTGAAACGTCAGGTGGCCCGTTTCTACGAGCGAATCATGCTCGAAGGAAAGACGCATAAGGGACAGATCGAATGCACATCCGGCCTGTTTGCTGCTACAAGCCACCTCCTCAGTTAGTGGTGGTAAACGGTGAAGTTTCTGTGTAGCTGTCGCCTCGCATGTGCCAGTCATGTACCGAAAGATGAAAGCCATGCTTGGTGGAGATGGACCGCGCTTCGTGGAATGGACGCGAGCGTCCGCCCGGCGTTCTCCTACACGACCTGTTTCTTTCATTTCTCATGTCCAGGGTCGGTACATGTGCCAGTTTTCTCGAAGGCAATATGCAGAGCGCCGAAAAACGGAGCTGTACGATGAATTGGACGACGAGGATGAGGATGACATCATCCTCGCAGCACACTCAGCCCGCAGTCAGGTCACAATTTCCCGTTTCCAAGACTACCTTTCACCGCAGTGTGCAGCAATCGCGCCGGTAGTCGTGCAAAAAACGCTGATGTGGTGTGCGTTATCGCGAGGCAAGGAGCGACTTGAAGCGTCCCGGCAAAGGAGGGCAGGACACCTACACTGTTGTCCTTGGCTGTTGCCCGACAACTTGTGCAACGTCCTCACTGAATTACAGCAGGTCTAGTATTGCAGGCTTCTTTGGAGTTTTTCCTGCACCGCACCGTTTGGTATAGTGAGCCTGTGCAGACTCAACCCAGTCTGGCTCAGACAGTGGCAGGTATCATGAGGCACTTGTCACTTCAACGGATCATTGCTCCTGTGCATGTTTAGGTTGTAGAGGCCAAAGTCCGCATTCCCGCCCCCATCCCCAAGCCAGTAACTCAGTCAGTGTCAACGACGACCCCATTCGTTTCACGTTTCTGGGCAGAGCTCCAGCCATGGGCACTGCTCTGGCGACGCACTGCTGCGCGAGTGAGGAGGAAGACAAGCCGGAGGCCTTGAAGAACCTGAAGAAGGCCGGCAGGAGTTCGACTTTCGACAATTAAGACCCGGCAAACCGGCTGAGAGAGGATGTGGCCTTCGTCAGCGTCACTTTGGACAAGCAGCCGTTGACCGAGTCCCTTCAGGGCAACTGGTATCGGCAATGCGACTCCAAGCACGTAGGCTTCTTGGCAGCACAGGTGCCGTTTTATGGCGTCGCTCAGACTCCTCCCCCTGTGTGCATTCAGGTGAGATCTGTGGTTCGAGCTTGTTCTGGAACCCGCAGTGGGGGTTGACTGATGTGTCGTCCCCTTTGTCCGAAGGCGGCTTGGCCTGAACGTTTTTTTCCTCTGGGAGGTGTGCACGAAAGGAATAATGTGTTTACGGCGGGAGTAGACTCGACACTGCTTCGTGCTGAAATGCTGGCGCAGTCCGGTGGTCTTCAGTCTCTTCTCAGGTTCTTCTGGCCTGTTGGTTGTTCAGATGGAAGATGAGACGCGCTATGCGACTGTGACGACGAAGCCACAAACGGCAATCATGTGGGCCGATGGTGATGTGTGGATACGAAAGTGACGCTGGCTTTCTTCTGAACCTGCTCATGTTTCCCGGGCACTTGGCACTTTGTAGCCCTTGAGTCCTTGAGCGTTCGCAGTCGAATGGTACGGAATCATTTCCTTCACGAACTCAGCCTCAAGGTAAGATCTACTGCCGATGGCCCTAAGAGCAGAAGGATTCCGCACGGTGTTGCCTAAAGGCCCGCCGTTGCGCATTCATGTCTGTCTGTAATGTAGGCTTTGCCATGTCCTGTCCTTCTTCATTCGGTTGGCTATGTGAGATGTCGTGGTGCCACTGACCAGAAGTCACGCCTGGAAGACGGATGGTGTGACTCTGGCTCAGGGTTGGAGGCCAAACAGCCTCCAGACTCTCAGCGAGACCGAAGTCGCCCGCACACTGGTCTGTCATTTAATGCGACCTCTCATATGCTACAGTGCGCAGTAGTGAAGCTCTGAATGCTTCAGCCAGGGGCGGGAATCCTGCGAGCCAGAACTTGCTCGCGGTGCTACTCGTAGAATTGCATAAAGGGAGCCCTCCACAAAGTCTCACCTTGCTCTGATCACTCAGCCGGCTGGTGCACAAAGTGTTGGGAGCAAGCCAGCTGTCAGATGCCGTCGCTTTGAACCCGAAGTCCCTTCAATTACTCGACGTGTCATTGGCACTTGGCGCCTCGCCTTCTTGTGAGGTTTGTGATCAAACCTATGGCCAAACCTTGTGTGGGATGCTAGCCCAGGGTCCGCAGATCGTGAAGAACAGGATGCAGTAGTGACATGCGATACGCAGAGAGAACGACATGGAAACAAGTAGTCACCTTGAAAGACGGATGAGGGTGTGGGCGTGGCGACCCCTCCTTTCAACCTGCGGAAAGAAAGAGAGCGCCGGTCCTGCCAACGTCCATGGCTGAGGCGGCGCGGTGAGCTCTGAGAAGGTGAACAGTGCCAACAGGAGCCCCGCGCAAAAATCTTTCGTGCTTGCATTTTGCCTACCTCAGAAAGCCTTCTTACACTAAGTGTTTCGTTTCAGTGGCATTTGGCGTCCTTGGCTTCACGTGCAGCTTCCTGTAACGACGCCGCTGGCTGCTGTACTGCAGATGGCAGCTATCGACACAAAAGCCTCATGTTCTCTAAAGCGATGCCGAATGCAAGCAAGAGTGGCTACTGTACCGTCGTCAATAGACTGAACAGCGAGCGAAGCCATGGCACGTCTTTGTAAATGGGGTGCTGCCCGAAGTTGGCATCCATTTTCCCTTGCCGCGGTCCTTGTATACCGTGGTTTGAGCCAACAAGATGCTGTGTGGCTTGCCCTCTAGGACGTGCAGGGGAGGTAGGGTGCTGGTCTGGAGGTTGGTTGCACGTTCGAGCATCGTCGTACCGGGCCTATCGAACAACTCAGGCTCTGGCTGTGAACACCGGCCGCTCGCAAGTGGAGAAGGGCCACGATGATTTTCTCAGTCTTCTGTCGGAAGATATCTGGAGCAACGTCTTGCACAGATTGAACCCGTCGGAACTCGCGGTGCTTCGCTGTGCTGGTGCAGGACACTTGAAGCATCGGTTTGCAATGGCAAGACATGCGTAGGCCAGCCATGCGGTTACCGATTCCACACGCTGAATTTTGCTGCATGTGGCCATGCTCTGTAAGCTGGCCGTTGTAATCCATACCGTCCAAGAGCTCGAGAGGATTTTAGATTCCTGTAAGTGCTACAGCGTTGGCGACAGCCGCCCGAACACAAGACGCTCTAGGCCTTGACTTCAGATCAGTTGCAGACCGTGCATATTAACATACTGGTATCCAGAGCTCTCAATGCTTGTTCCGCTCTTGTTCCCGGCTTCCCTACACAGGACTTCTGGCACGGCAGCTGCAAAGCACCTGCGATGAATCTAGGCAGCCTTTGGCGTGTCTTTCATGCCGTCAACAATCAGCAAACACTTGAACAAGGGATCTTTTCTTGAAGACCTTCGAACTTCGAGGGGCTATGATCATCGACGCGTCATAACTTGTGCCTGCCAATCCGCATCTAAGCTTCGTTTGGGGCTGCAACTAGCGACAAGGAAATCTCGATGGAGGAGGCAAGGAAAATCTGATTGGGCTTGCTGAGCCTCTTGCCAAGGATAGCCTGGTGGCGATTCTGGGACTGAAGGTTTGCCACGTCCTCGCGGTGCTTGGCCAAGATGAGGAGGTGGAGGTTTCGGCTTGAGCATGCGGGGTTTTCTTTCGCGGCTGGCTTTGGCCAGGGACGCAAATCAGACCCAAATGGGACCCAAATGGGCACAGAGTACGGCAAAAGATTTGTTCAATTGGCCAAGGCCCCTCTGCTTAGCTTTGGCTGGCTTGGTACCGGCAGCCGCGTCGCCAGTGGAGAGGATGGTTGGGAAACTGTTCTGGGTAGCATTGTTCCCCGGACTATAACAGCCTACGAAGCAGGGTCTCTGCCTCTCTTCCTTCATTCGTCTCGCTTCGCCGAGAGTGCTCGGCGACCAGGTTCTCGGGCAAGGAACCAGCGAAGGAGGTCGACAGCGATGGCTGCTGGAGATTCTTTCGTTGAACGGAGCCTTGGCTATTCGACCGGGTTTGCTTACGGACCTCTGAAGCCACGCACAAGAGGTGTGGGAGTTGCTGGGTGATGGGCTGTGTCAAACGCTTAGGCCTTCTGTGCATCGGGCTGGCCGATGAGCGACTGCGGTCCAATGCACTCTTGGGTACGACAACTGTGCTTCAAACAGCAAACTTCTTTTTCTCGCTCGGTGGACTGAAACACAAGCAGCCACCTCTGCCCGAAAGGGAGGCTGAACTAAGGAGGAGCAATGGTCGCTGGCATGCGTGGGGTTGGGAACCTCGGCTTGTCATGATTCGAGCTTTCATGATGACACCCTTTCGTCGATGGAGGCGGTGTTAGATACAAGCTTTCATGATGGCGCTGGTTTAGCCTGCAGTTGCCATGCAGCTGTGTGTGTTCAGAGTTGCTTTGGAGGCTTGCTAAAGGGCCCTGTCGGTCGATTGTGGGTGTTTGACTTGACAAAACTCTCACAGTACCATGATGCACCTTGGGCATCAGGAAACCGGTTGTTTCATACACATTGCCACCACCACCACCACCACCACCACCACCACCACCACCACCACCACCACCACCACCACCACCACCACCATTACCACCGCAAGCATTACCACAACTTCGCGCGTTGGGAACGCGCTCCAAAAACCGGCTAGTTTCTTTCCGTGTTTCAGGGGTTTCAGCTTCGGTGAAGAAGTTTGCATACCAATTGTAGCTACTCTTTTGACTGTATGTGGCGAACAGGTCAATTTACCACACTTTTACCACTGAACATGCTTTCAGTGGTCAATCTTGCAGATAGCTTAGGGGCACTGGTTGCAAATGGTGTGTTTTGTGTGTTTCCCGTGAAATCCCGGCCAAAATCCGACTGTTTAGCTAGTTCCCGCTAGTCAGAGACCCCGAAAGTGTCACTGCCCACGGACACGGCCTTCCAAAACAAGAACATCTATGCGTCGCAAACTTAGTCTCAGGAGTTGGGTCCTCGCGGCTCTCTGGAAGCAGCAACTGCTGCTGCAAGAAGTCAAGGAGTAGAGCCAGCCTGAATTGACGTTCATGAAGATCCTGGAACTTAAGATCCCCTTGAGCTTCACAAGCCGGCGAGGCCTGCTTTTTGCAGCGCCTTTGTGCGAGGATCCCCAATGCAGGTGATAAAAACTAAAGGTTCGTTTTTTCCATCCCAGGTTAGCTCCTCTGCGACACCGGAGACCGGGCGTCCTCCGCCGTGCCACCTCGTACCAGAAGGCTTGCTGTTTCCACCGTGCTCGAGACGTCTTGCTCGGGTGCATCATGTCCGACGTGGATTGGGCTCAGTAGTTCTAGGCCCTAAGCCTATTCTACCAACAACACCAGGTCAGCGTGTCATTCTGGTCTTGCACTTGCTTCGGATGGGTTCGCGAATGCGTTTGGAGCTGGCCGCGATGATTCTCTCCTCGAACCTTGGCATGGAAGTTGCTGCACCAAGCCTTTGTGATCTGCATCGCCTCGGACTCAGCTCAAGATGCCGTCCTGGCTTGCATTATGTTCAGGAGTTGGCACTGGCACTGCCTGGGTGCGCACTCGTTCTTGACACCTACGCATTACCAGGACGCTCCTGTCTCCTTCAACTCGTTGGGGTCAGCAGCTGCCGAAGTGTAGCATTGAACGCAGACAAAGGACTCTGTCAACGACTCCGTCAATTTCCGGCCGGCCGTCTCGACAGACATCGGTGCAACGGTTCGGGTGCTATCATCGGACGCCTTCTGCTCGACTGCCTGGCTCACGAGTTGTGCCCTGGCTTCGCAATCTGAAGGTTTCTTAGCCACTGCATTCTGGTTCCTTTGCTGCGAATTCTTTGCTTACTGCTTGAGAGCTGTAGTCGTTGGCTGCTGTTTCTCCCATGGAGCACAAGTGGAGAAGACATCTTGAAATAGCTGCCAAGGAGGCGTCATTCAGTCGTACGGCCGGTGAAGGTAGTTAAAGCTGAGGTTCTTTGCGGGACGCGGACTGACATGATGTTTCATGGCGGGTTGGCAACACCTCCGCTGCCGGAAGGATTTAGCGCTGTTCAACATCTGCATGCTGGCATCACACGGCCGTGGCAGCAGATTCCGCCGGACATGAGCTTGCACGAATGATCGCATGTCGCCCCGGACGAAAGTCAGGCCGCGGGTGATCTGTAAACTCTGAACGCCTTGTGAAAGCTTGTCTGGCTTGCAGAGTGCAAAATCAGAGCGGTTTGTAAACGTGATGCGTTTGTTCGTGTCTGTGTACGCACGCGCGCGCATGTGTGTGTGTGTGTTAATCCCTGTTCCAAACGGCTTTATGCAGCTTGAGTTTGTGTCAGCAGGGACCACAGGCCTACCATCATAGTTGCGGCCAACGAAGACCTCCGATGGTAGGTGTG
Organism: Symbiodinium sp. CCMP2456; assembly: GCA_905221635.1. Classification (NCBI taxonomy): domain Eukaryota; class Dinophyceae; order Suessiales; family Symbiodiniaceae; genus Symbiodinium; species Symbiodinium sp. CCMP2456. Next base: position 74,951 of record CAJNDV010036763.1, on the reverse strand, counting down.
AAAACATACCTGCTGAGCAAGTGATCTGAGCGAGTGAGAGCATTGCTGTAGAGGCCTCGGGCACAAGGCTGATTCCAATCGCTCACTGACTTTTCCTGGCTGAATAATATAAAACTGACTCCGAAGATCGATTTGAGACCTGCGACACAATGTTTCAAGTGTGATTCACAACGGCATTCCGTCAGGGCGCCGTGTCTCCCAGAGGTTGCTCTGACGCTGACTTTCCCGGTTGATGCTATGAGTCTGGATGACTTGCGCTGAGTCTACTTCCATGCTGGCACATTGATTCTCCCTGAAACTTAAATGCTCACGTACGAAATTCTCATATATTCTCGCGACAACTGAGTTTGACTTGCACATTGCTCCCATTATGATTTCCACCGCATGATTCGAATCCTTCTGACTTTTTCTGAATTGACTGATTCGTCGCAAGGTCTCGATCTGCAAAGCCCTATGGTTCGAAGTGTGAGTAGTGATTGACCGTAGTTGACAATGACATTTCCAGTCCGAGGAACCACGGCGAAAGGCAGAGCTGTACTCCCGCTGCCACCTCCTCCACCCCAGGTTCACCAAGTGCTCCCAACCCCCGTTGGACCTCCCCTTGGCCCTCTGGTGTCCCGAACCTGCCTCCACTTGCTTGAACATGACGTGCAAGGGATGTGCAAGTGACGTGCAAGGGATTTTCAAGTGACGTGCAAGTGACGTGCAAGTGACGTGCAACTGACGTGCAAGTGATGTGTGGGTGACGTGCAAGTGATGTGCAGGTGACGTGCAAGCGACGTGCAAGTGACGTGAACGCGACGTGCGAGACTTTCCTTCTTAGATTGCCTTCAAGAATTTGCCGGATTATTGTCTGCAATTGACATTAATTAATTGGTGCAAAAAATGTGGAGCGGAGTGTTTGCATCCGCTGCGGCCAACGAAGACCTCCGATGGTAGATGTGAAAACACACCTGCTGAGCAAGTGATCTGAACGAGTGAATGCATTGCTGTAGAGGCCTCAGGCGCCAGGCTATTTCCAATTGCTCACTGAATTTCTTTGACTTCGAGTGACGAAACTGATTCCGAGGAATGATGTGAGACCTTCGACAGATTGTGTCACAAGTGTGTGCATGTGTGTGCGTGTGTGCGTGGGTGTGTGTCTGTGTGCACGCGTGTGCGTGTGTGTCTGTGTGGGTGGGTGTGTATGTGTGTGTGTGTGTGTGTGATTGTCTTTTTGTTAGCGTGCTTTCTTGCTTGCTTGGTTGGTTGGTTGGTCGGTCGGTCGGTTGGTTGGTTGGTTGATGGGTTGTTTGTTTGTGTGTTTGTGCGAGGGAAGCAAGGCGCGATGTGGCGAGAGCGCGTGATTCAAGTGATTCCAAATTCGACAGAAGAGCAGCGCAGCCTCACCGTGGATATTTGTGTCAGCAATTTTATTCCACAATGAGCAAAGGTGGGCTTTTCAGCACCACCGTACCTGTACCTGCACAATTGTGCTGAACCCAATGAACATCCGCAACCAACGCCGTTTCCTGCTTTTCCTTGCTGTTGGCATGTCTGGAAGCAAGTGCCGGCAAGTGAGCGCCTTTAATACAAAGCAGTGTGGACGGCAACCAACAATCGTAGACCTTGGCCAATACATCTTGATGACGATACTTACTTGGACTACCACCTCCAAAACAAGTACGCTTCAGACTACTGGAGTGCCGGATGGCATCGCCGATGTCGATGACTAGATTTACCATGCAACGACATGGGACGGGAAGGGAAGTCCGAACAAGATTAGCCTTGTCCTTTTCCCTCTGACGAGGAGCGAAGTAACCCTGAGCTCGTGATGCATGGAGAGTGATACAAGCATGAGGAGCGGGCTGTGCATGGGCCTGTCGGGATATGTTTGTGGGCCCCAGTGTGCTTGTGACATCTTGTGGCCCGAGTCTCAAGGCGTGCTGAGAGACGAACAGCCAAGTCCGCCGTCACGTTGGCTCGATAGGCTTCAATTAGGGGTTGAAAACATTTCGATCCTGGTCTTTGCTGCGCAGAATTGGGGCGTAGCAAGATCTGTAGTCAGTGCATCGTGGCCAGCGACGTTTGAGTGCCTTGTCGGCACGATGTTCAGGCAGAGAGGTGGGGAAGGGACATCCCAGACTCTGTGCCCGGAACCCACCCAGGCGGTGTCCTTGAATCGTTTGTGCCAAAAGCAAGGCGAAGAGGAGCGAAAGCAGGGAAGCAGGGACATAATCAGTAGCCGCTGGTGAGGATTGCACCTTGTCACGTGGCAGTTGTGCTATTGTCGCTATTGTCTTGGCGCATACTAGAGGATCCCACCATGCTTTACTGTGGCGTCCGGTAGAGATTTTTTTGGCAAACTTAGATTTCGCATCCGACTTTCGAAGCTGTTTTGTCAGTGTAATTCTAGATACATGTTGATTCCATGCTGTCGGTACGTATAACAGAAGACAAAAGATGCATATATACAAAGTACGTATGTAGATACATGGTCATATTTAATTAAGTACATGCAGGAAAGCACATACAAGTTCGTATGCATGCATGCCTGCCTACATGCATACCTGCATGCATACTTACGTACTTACATGTAGACATCCAGACACACATACACACGTACATGCATGAATGCATGGTCCATCCACCCATTGATGTATCCATCCCTCCATCCATCCGTCAATCCATTCATCCGTGCGTACGTCCGTCCGTCCAGCCATCCATCCATCCATCCATCCATCCATCCATCCATCCATCCATCCAGGAATCCAGCCTTCCAGCCTGCCAGCCATCCAGCAATCCCAGCCCCCCAGCCATGCATGCATATGCATTTGCGTCTGCATGCATCCCAGCATGTGCCTACGTACCTACGCGCCCGCGTACATACATGCATACATGCATACATGCATGCTTGCATACATGCATGCTTGCATACATGCATACATACATACATACATACATAGACCATATAGACTGGTACGCGCTTTACACGTAAGCTGTAACCCACAATGCTGCATCACTCGCATTCTGCACATGCTCAGGTTCTACGCAGTGTGGTGCTGTGTTAGGATGGATATAACTCGTCTGGAAGAGGAAGACTTTGTGCAGCCTCAAGACTTGCAGATGTTATTTCATCTTCATGTCTTGCTATTGCAGGCACTCTACCTCTCATGCCGGCGGTAGTGCATTCCTTAGTCCATAGCATGTTCCCGCAAAACCAATATGCTTAGCGCATGCTGAAGTTTGAGCAGAGATTGCATGAACAAACCTCTTTTCCGAATTGTCTTATGAGCATGGTACTCACAAAGCCTCTAACAACTCCTTACCCGCTTGGCCAGCTGCTGGCAAAACAAGCAATCCCCTGTAGGTTGTTCATGCATGATTTACGCCCGCCAACGAGTAGAGGTTGCAAGTTTCCACCTGCTTCTGTTCTCGGGGCTAGTCAGGACAAAACAAAACACGGTCAAGCCCACGCAGCACACATATTGATCCCACCTGTGGTTCCTCCGAAAAAAAGAAGCAAAGGATCGACGCATGCCGAAAACAGAAGAAGCAGAACGACTATTGGAAGAAGGAGCCTTGGCGGCGCATGGGCATTTCGATGTGTGAGCTTTATGCTGGTCTTTTGTCGCCGCCGACTGCCATGAAAAAGTCGGCTAGTTTCCTCTTGCAGCAACCTTGCACAGAAGGTGCCGCCGGCAGCGGCTGGCCAGTGCAGCAGTCCCTCAGCAGCGACCACGTGAACAAATACTCGACGGTTAAGACTGCTCATTGTATTCACGACAACGCAGTTAAATCTTATCGAGTAGGTGAAGCAACCGCAGAGCATGACGTGGGTACTATGACGGGTTTCGTTATCTGGTGCGCATTTTTTGAGCCATGTCATGTGCTCAACTTCAGCCATTACTTCTTCTTTGCTGGTTGACATGCTGGCAAGGCCTTCCACATCGCCAAATTACCTCTTCTGTTGCCCGTGGATTGTATTTGTCCCCATTTTTGGCATCGTGCCTGAGATGCATTGGTTAAACGACTGGGTGGCGTCTGTGACGCTTTGGGAGCAGCTCTTGGGCTTCAAGTTCAGGTGATGGCCATGGCAGGAAGCTTAGCGGCTTAGCGGCTACTCCTGCCCTGTATCAGGTCTTCTTCGTGGTCGTTGCGATTGTCCTTTACCTCGTCCTGAACCTTGCGTGGGTCGTAGGCCGGGTGTTTGTCAGGGTGCACGACTTCTTTGGGATCCTGTCGACTTGGCTCGTGATTTGCACAAGAGAGTCACCATTTAAGCTTGTGAGATCTACATGATTCGTGGCTGGGCGAGTGTAGCAGCTCTCCCAACAATGGAATCGGCGCGAATTGATGAAGTCCAGTGCTTGGTGGGTCGTAGCCAAAGACGTGTAGACTGTGAGCGCATTGTCACAGGGCTGATCGTGGGTCTGCCGGTGTCTTTTGCGCTGGTCTACTACTGGTTCTGGCGCCTCGGGACCTGCAAAGAAGTTTAGCGTCTCGCTGTCAGCGGTCCTTGAGGGTGGGTTGCTTTGTGCTCTTAATTATTTCTTGCAGTCTCGACCATTTGACTGGCATTAGGGTGACCAGATTGCGACATGTCACGTGTGCTGGAGCGGTACATGTTCGGCAAGTGCAAGTGATTGGTTGCATACGATGCCAGCTAAGTTCGCTCTCCAGACGTGAAGGAATCGGAAGTTCTCATACGGGTTACGTTTCTGTTCACATTCGACATTCTCATGTCATGCTTGCTGTCCAAGGCGATGTTGCCCAGGCGGGCCTCTTGGGTTTCTTTGTTTTCGCAGATGGTAGTCTTTCGTACTTGATGAAGTTGTCGGCATGCAAACAAGAAAGCGGCTCGTCCCTTAAAGTTCCGCTGCAAGCCATTCCCCAGGGCAAGGGTGCTGGCCACGTAGTGGTCACAATGGGTAGACCATGTCAAGGATGGCCGTGTTACAAATTGAGCTGGTAGGGACACTGCTCCGCTTTAGACGGTGTGAAGCGACTGCTGGCTCCCCGGCAGGGTATTGGCCAACTGACCTCTACGAGAAGGTGATCTACACGGTACATATGGTGCGACGGGATGACTGAACCGCGATTGGTAGTTGTGCCCTAAGCCAAAATGTGTCTAGACGCAAAGGCGTTTGAGCTGCATCGTAGGGAGCACAAGGTGACCGTAGGGAGACTGTTCTCGATTCCGGAAGTTTGTCCCTGCCAGCTGATGACCATCAACGCCGCAGTCCCAAATGCTGGTCCTGAGCGTCTTGGAAGCACGATTTGCGAACAGCTTGATGCCAGAGGCTAGCAGCTGGATATCTGTGCCAGGTTCATGCCCGTATCGGGTTTGCGACCACGAGAAGAGCTACCAAAAGGCCTGCTGGACTACGCGCTTTTCTTGCAGGTGCCGTACGGCTCGTCGGACGAGTTCGAGCTGTCAAGCGAGACTGCCCTCGAGCAATCCTTGACGTTCCTTCCTCAGTCTCAGCACTTGGAAACTTTTGGTCCAGACGAGAACCCGGTGGAGTTTGTCATGAATCAGCTGTCCTCGATATACCCGCCGATCTATCAGGCGACACGGTGGCAGGAAGAAGCACAGACAAACGCTGCAGCTGTAGATTCGTGACTTCATGACTGGATTGAATTTGATTGATTGGCATCGCATACTTACAGAGACTCTTTGGTCTAGCCCAGGCTCAGCCCTAGTTACGCCTAGTTTATTTCATGAACGTCTGGGGGCAGGCTGGTTTGGCAAGCGATGGAATATAAGCCTGCACACCCTGAACACTGCACTAATGCGAGCAGCCCTGACTCGAGCTGAAGCTTAATGAGCGACAGCCCATGACGCCCTCGATCAAGACCGAAGCATGCTGAGCGAAGCCATCAGGAGTGGCCGGATAAGTTGAGCGACACGGCCCTTGTCCGCTTTTGCCTCCACGGTCTCGGTGCACACCGGGTGGGCGTGGAGATCCGTACCTCGTCTGTGATTGATTTTGGTTTAAGCCGCGGCTCCCGAGGATGGGACTTTGGGACGAGGTTCTGCAGCCTCGTCTTCCACTGTTCCGACTACCGGATTAAAGTACGTTTCACCGCATCAATGATGCCCATCAAGCATGGCAAGGAACCCAAGCCCGGCAGATGGTTGAGCCTTCATAACGTAAAACGACGGCCACTCGAGGTACCAGTCACGACATGGGGTCCCAGCAATGCGTGTCAACAACTCACGTGTTGACGGCTGCACAAACGACTTCTTCGGATGTTTTGCGATTGACTTGCTTTGATGAGCCGGCCTTGCTCAGGAGATGGAAGGAAGCTATTCGTAACTTGTTGGCCATCGAAACTTTTTGGATGATGTTTGCACGTTGCAAGAATGGTGTGCTGTTATGCATTTATGTCCTGCCGAAAGTGCATGCGCAAGCAGACCTTTCTTCACTTGTCTGCCAGAGTCTGCGAACCTTTGCCGAACGAGTTTCACCGGACCAAGGTCATCAAGACCAACGCTCTGTCTGGCCTTCCTGTGCGGGAAGGTTTCGAGAGATATGGTGGTGACATGTACTTTGATAAAGACTGGAAGCCGGTGATGATCATCGATGCGGGCCAAGGCCCGCTACGACAAGATGGACCTCAGGAGAGGGTGACCACAAAGCCTGGAGAAGCAGGGTGGGAGCGAGCGAAGTTCCGATTCCGCTCCTCCGTTTTCACTTTGGTTACCCTGGTCGATCACTTGTACGATATCCATCTCCAGAAGTCGAACCTTTTCGTCACAGCGATGAGAGAGCACATGTCTTCTGACCATCCCGTACGACGATTCATGACGCCGTTTATGTACCGGACGATCACCGTGAATGACAACGCTTTCCACAATCTGCTGACGAAGAATGGCATGGCTCCGCGCTGCTTTGCGTTCACGGACAATGGCTTTGGGCTTGCTTTGGCAGCCGGCCCATCCCTTCTGATGGATGGAACAGAGGTTCCTGTAGATGCCGGTGGTCCGATTCTGTTTCGCTCTGACTATGTGGACTACCTGAAGCGTAAAGGTATCGACACGGTGTACTGGAAACAAGTATCACAACTTTTCCAACTCTATTTGCGCTTTGTCCTTGCCTACTTGGAGTGCTACTATCCCAAGAAGGAGGATTTCGCAAATGATCCTGAAATGCTGGCTGTGATCAGACAATACTTCTACCAGTTGGAGACGGCTGGGCCAAACACACTGAGCCAGAAAGTAGACTTCACAACGCCGACATCCAGCGCCAGAATCGACGAGAAGTACAGGTTTTATGCCATGTTCTTGGCCGAGATCATGTTCTGGGCAGCGTGGTGTAACTCAGAAATCCGTAAGGGTGATGTTGATTTGCAGATGGCTAGTTTCCTTTTGTGACTGTTCACGACTGAGCACGTCTCATACTCCATTGTTCAGCTATCTACGAACACTTCAAGATCGTTTACGCAAATCACCACGAGAAACGAATCGAGGACTCGTTGGTCTTTTCGCTACCTAGGTCTGTGGTCTCAGAGTCTCACTTTGGCACTTGACGGAATTATGTTAGTGATCTTGGCAAACAACGACAACCATCAGAGCAGTACTGGCGGTTAAGTACAAAATGAGCACGACCAAAACAAAGACAAACTGCCCCATCAGTGTGTGAGGTAACCGCTGGCCATGAGCAAGCAGGCGCCAAGTCGTGCCGCATGAGTACAGTGCACACGTGTGATTGGCATTTGATTGGAGAGACGGGTGATGATGACGACGACGATGATGATTTGGGTTGAGTGTTGACAGAGATCTCTGTGGGCATGAAGGCGAAACTTGCCTTCAGCTCTTTGGCCTCCAAGTTGACTGCAGATGTGATGATCTTGGAGATGATGAACGTCAGAGTGATAATGGTGGGCTTTGGTGTGATTTTGATTCTCTCATGACTGTTCAGCATTCTGTTGTAGTTACCGCTGCTGCAACGACTACCCTTCCTGATTCCTACTAGTTGTACTGGAATAAATGTAGCTGTTGTCAAAGCCGTGCGTATATTTTTCATGTTCACATGAGCAAGAATACCACCACGACGGCACTTAATTCTACTGCTAATGCCGCGGCCGCCACTGCCGCCGCCGCCACCACCACCACCGCTGCTGCTGCCACTGCTGCCACTGCTGCAATTACAACTACTACTAACTACTACTACTACTACTACTACTACTCCTACTACTACTACTAGTACTAGTACTACTACTACTACTACTACTACTACTACTACTGCTACTGCTACTGCTACTGCTACTGCTACTGCTACTGCT
>CAJNDV010036763.1:52113-64915 GCA_905221635.1 Symbiodinium sp. CCMP2456 | reverse complement strand
CTATTGGCACCCGCAAATGGCGGGGGCGCACCTGCGCGCGGTGTAGGGGGTCTCCCCCTGCAACACAACCCTGTGGAAAGAAAGAAAGACAAACAAAAATTCTTAAACCTGCAGCAAGCAAGAGAAAACGATAGGGAGATCCCTCAGACTTAGACCTGCGGAAAGGAAGCAAGACAGAGCCCTTTTGGCTCAATTGCTGGTGAGGGTGGAGCTCACGGTTCCCAAAACTGGGCGTTTCCCGGACCTGAAGGGTTGACCTCGGCGGTGATGGAGATTACTGACTTGGTGGGGAAAAGCATAGCTCCTGCAAGAGGGGACCTAGCTCGTCCATCCAACAGCCAAGGATCACGAGGAGGACAAAGAACTAGTCGGAACACAGACAAGGCAAACAAAGAGCGCAGCTGGGGTGTGGCTAAAGGAGCCGATCGAAAGCCCCGCCAACGACACGCAAGACTGCACCGACCGCCAAACGGAGGGCATGCAAGCTATTCTTTCCCAAAGGGGTGAATGCTCTGAAACGAGCGTCTGTTTCATTTTTTCCTCTCGCTCTTTCTCTCTCTGAAGAAGACGACAGTAAAAACAGACACCGAAACAACATCCCTCATTGCTGTAGAGGGGCAGCTCAGCTGTTCGTGCATGCTCCCCACACCAGCGTGCGTGCTGGCCTAACAGCTGGTTTGTTGGTGGTCTTTGTTGCTCGATACTCTTCGCAAGGTTGAGGGCGACTCCGTGCAAAAGTTTCCAGATTGTCATGTGCAAAGGAGGATTAAGAGCTACGGATGAATATATCTTGGTCGATAGCATTTGCCCTGGTGAAGTGTTGAAATCCACGAACAGCTCCCGGGCTGGAACAACACGTTGAGCTGCATTCAAACAGCAGAGGCTCTTGGACGATGACTGGACGCATCTGTTCCCAACTCCACCTGCGAATTCTGGCAAAAGTCCAGCTGCCGCCTTCCAGAAGTGACTTGCTGAAGCTTCAGGAGCCAGGAGGAACAGTCTCAGACAGCCCCTGATTTGTACTCAGGTTCCAAGAGGAATTACGGGTAATGGCCGATGAGTGTGATGCCTACAACGCTGCCTCCTCCTCGCGGCCCTTCCCAGAAAATTTCCCGATGTACGTCAACAATCCGAGGCACCGATGAGCGCAAGGGCCGATTGCACATTCTGTTGGGGCAAGTTAAGTCCATACGCCACACTAGTCGGACAGCTTGTGACTGCCGGACAGGATCTTGGAGGTCAGCGTTAGCCTTTGAGGAACCTACAGTAACCTGCAAGTTCTGTATAGCTCCGCTGCATGCGCGTTCCAACTGCGGATGCGCATGACCCGCGAAGAGGTTTGATCTTGGGGGCTGAAGTCACAAGTGCTTGGTGCTATGCCACCATCAGTCCTCGAGCTTCAACAAGCAGCATAGGTGCCAAGGTTTTGATTTGCCGCAGGCCAACTGGGAAGCAAAACGGTAGGTTAGACGATGTGGAAGCATGCATCAAGCTTCAGCGGCTCTTTGTGGGTGCGACTGTGTCAGGAGAGTTGGGTAGGTAGGTGGTCGGTGGGCAAGCTGGTTATTTCTTTATTTGTTCGTTCGTCAGTTCCTTCCGGGGTGTTTTTTGTTTTCTTGTGTGCATGTTTGTGTGCTTGCTTGCTTGCTTGCTTGCTTGCTTGCTTGCTTGCTTGCTTGCTTCCTTGCTTGCTTGTTTCCTGCTTGCTTGTTTGTTTGCCTGCTTGCTTGTTTTTTATTTGTTTGTTTGTTTGTTTGTTTGTTTGTTTGTGTGGTTGTTTGAGTCTGTTCAAGTGCCTGAATGCCACCATGGCTATGCAGATCTTCTGCTTATACTGCCGGATCAAGCGTTAGCAGATTAGCATGACTGTCGGCACGATGTCTAGGGTTCACTTCCACCGCAGTCGTCCCATCAGCGAAGGGAATTCACCTCAAGCTTCGGATTTGAATTGCTCAGCACACCCGGGACACAAACTTTGCAGGACAGCTTTGTTGCCGCGTCGCCGTTGGTTTGAGAGAGGGTGTCGAGCTGCAAAGCTTTGCTGCTGCACGTGCCATTTTGCGAGCCATGTCTCCACGCGCGCAGGGTTCGCAGGCAGCCGGGGCATGTGCGGCTGTGGTCTACAGTATATAGATATGAGGGGTGCTTCACGCTATCACGCCGCACTATGGCGTTGGGGGGATTGTGGATGCCGAAAAAAGACGGTGCGCCACAATGCGAAGGCCCGTCGGTCGGCCAGCAACTTCGTGCCCATGGCGGCGGTCCAAGCGTTGACGCACGTAGCTTCCATCGTAGTTACTGGCTGGCTGGCTCCATGGCACTCCGCTGTGACAAGGTTGGCAACTTCAGTGACCCCTCCTGAGACGGCTTTGTCTGGGAGTGAATGAGAAGTTTCATCGCATGCCAGCAGTTGATCGTTTAGGTTCAGTACAACTTCACTTCAGCATCAATCGCTGTTCACATCCTCAGTGACCCAGGCGCGAAGGGATGAACAACCTCAGCCTGTCGTCTGTTTGGCTTCCTCCTGCAACGATTAAGAAACGCCGTGTTCGAGCATTAGAACCATTTAGAACCCTTTCTGATGCACGCAGCTTGTTTCGGATTGCGTGTAAAAGCTGCACGGGGAAGATCGAACTGGGGATCTTTGATGCAGGATACCTTGGCCATGCTCTCCGCGAGGAGCCAGCCTGCATCGCTGAGAGCTTTTTTCAGCCTTTGAATCTCAGGAGCCAAAGTGGGCTGATGTCTGGGATCCTACGAAACAGCGGCGGTTCTTTCCTAGTGACTTTTTGCGAGATTGGAGCTGAGAACCTGACTTTGGCAACGGTGTTCCTCGGGGCAATGGTCGGAATGTTGGTCATGGGACGTGCCGTACTCGAGCAGGGACTGAAGCAGGAAGGATGCAACTCGATGCGACAATGAAGCGCAGGCCTTGGCGACATGGTGGGCAGAGCTCGTGCGATGCAGGTGCAGTGGACTTGCAGTTTGGGTTGCTTCGACTTCGCAGTATATCTTTGTATGTGGCCTGTACAGTGCCGAGTGTTGGCTTTCGCTGCCGTCTGCACATGTCCGTGATTCCCCCACTGCAGCAAACGCCCAACAAGTTTGTGTTTACAGACTCCAAACATGCAATGTACATGTGCCTCGCACCGGTATCTATCGTATTCTCCTGTGATAGCTGTGTCGACGGGGTGTCGAGCTTTGTCCTTGTGCGCGGAAGGATCTGATTCAGAAGTTGTTGCCCCCCGAGCAAGAGTGTCAAAAATGCCCCTGCTGTGAAGAAGCATATGCTTAGACGCCCAACCTTGCATGTGTCTGCATGCAGCAACCAAAAGCTGTCACAAGCGACAGGTTTACCTACCGCAAGGTAGTGTCATGCGTCATCATGAGGCTGCTGTTTTTTGGCTGCTTGCAATACCAGTGCTCAGCGATGCCGAGGTGACCCTGGCGTTCACTGTGCTTGGCTCATTGATCCCAGCATGTGCCTTCGGGGGTAGCGACACTACGTGCGCTCTGCTGACCGCCATGGCGTTCTTGTTCTCATGGATTCTACCCTTGTCCATTGCAGGTATGCAGTCGTGTGCATTGGCCGGATGGTCCTGGGAATTGGTGTAGGCACCGAACGTCTTTGAGTAGACGTCCGTCCTTCGACACTGTCGGAGCTGCCTGCAAGTCGTGAGAAGGTGGAACCTATCCCCTCTCTGCAGTGAGCTCTGCTGAGGGCTGTGAGGCTGGATCTCGACGGAGTCACCGTCTTGTGGTTTGATGATGCCCCGGCACCGACAGGAATCGCTTTCGCGAGGAAAGCATGTGGGCCAGGCCTGTCACCAGCCTGTTCTCAGGTGTGGAACTCTTGTCGATTCGGGGCCTCGTGTTTCTGTCCCGGCAGGCTTTTTTCCTGCAGCAATTTGGCCAGCTTGCTCCATACGCCCTGGGCTCAGATCTGCCACGAGCATGTCCCAGGTTGCTTTTGTTGAGAGATTTCATAAGCTGAGTTGGTGGCGATGCTCCTGCTAGCGCTGTTTCAGCCTTCCACTCCCGCTGAATGGGCGGCATCCCCGGTTGATAGATCCAGAAGCGCCGCTGTGCATACTGTGCTGTACACTGTTGCAGGGGCAGCAAGACAGTCGGCAACTCAGGTTCCCCAGCTACAATTTCGACTGCTGTTTGCACTTGGGGCAGCCCGTGCCTAAGCTGGAACTTCTTTTACGCGCCGCACGGAAGTTGCAGTTGCTGCAATTTAGCTGACCCTGCAGATGTTTCGGCTTCAGGCCTCCATATTCTCCTGTCAGTGGCCAGGTCCCGCTTGACAGGAATCGTGGACTAAGAGGCGGCTAAGAGCGCTGGAAAGATTGGGGGGGGGACTTTGCTGCCTATGCTTTTCTGGACCTGGAGCAGCTCCTGGTCTGAAGTTGGTGCAGACATTACCAGCTGGTTCCGAAGATGCGCAGTGGTGTCATGTAGCTGCCTTTCTGCTCAACCCTGAGGTGGCACCCTTCTTCTGGTTCCAGTGCTATTCAGCAGTTGTTCTTGCACCCGTCCAGCCATAGGTGATGCTGCGCGAGACCTGGCCCCAACATTCAGCTGAAAGCCAGACTGGGGAGTAAGTATGCAGCGCAACATCTACGGTTCTGCGCCGAGGACACCACTTGGCCAGCCGGCAAGTTGCAAAAACTGGGCATGCAGCCCATCTGCACGGCAGACCAGTGATCAAGGCGACACCAAAAAGGTCGCTGCTGCAAAGGACGAGGCCCCGATGCAGCGAATCTGCTCCCTGGCAGACTCGCGTTGAGCAAGCGCTGGTCGTTTCTGGAGGTCTCATCAGCGGCGGCATCGCAAGCATCGAGCCACTGGGCTCGACTATATATATATATATATATATAGGTGGGAAGTCTGCCTTACACAGACCTGCCGCAGTGCTGGAAGCCGTCGTGTGGGGCAAGCATGGCCTGCACCTGCTCTTTCGCAAATAGGAATTCAGCCATGTGCTTCTAGGCACATGGCCGATCCGCGCACCATCACACTACGCACCACAGCAAGAGGCCCATGCTTGTGTTGTGCCATCGGATCCAACATAGTGTCTCAAGCAACCTGTGCTCAGCTGCGATACCATGTGAAGGCATGGCCACGTGAGGCCAGGCTCCACTAAACCAACCTTGGATTTGGGAGGCCTGCTGAGGGAGAGAGACATATAGAGAGAGAGGGAGAAAGCGAAAGGTTGGGGAAGTGTTAGCCAGGGGACTCTGAGATGTTTTTATGTTGTAGAATCCGATTTAGTACAACTCGTATGAGGTTGCGTTTGCAATGTCCCTCAGTGGCCTGTAGTCGCGTAGTGCACGAAGTGTACGCAGTGACATGTTCGAGCAGGAACTCTGTGCGCATCCGCAGTTTGCGTGCTCGAGCTTGAGCCTACGCAACGAGCTTCCCTGCTTTTCAAAACACCCGCCCTCCTCCCAAACTGGTGGGGTGGCAGGTAAGGCCTTCCGCAAGTGCTCTGTTTACTAGGCGGAAGAGACCTAACCTGACCGCCGCCTGCCAGTGTCCTGCCAAAAGTGAGGTCTTGTGCGTGCTGACTGTAAGTCTGTAGAGTGTGCAGAGTGTTTAGCTCGATGTCTACTTTGCCATCGGCTGAGCCCTGCAGAGTGCGTACTTGCACAAATAGTTGGGTGGATTACACTTTGATGGCTGTTTTTCCTCAGCAGTTGTAGGGTGGCCGTATAGCCGGGCAAATTCGCCTAGGGGGTGAGACACGCCTCTACAACATGTGGGGGGGCGCCCGGAGCGTGAGGGGGGGGGGGGGCTTGCCGTCCTTCAACCCTGGTGAAAGAAAGAGAGAAGACAAGGGGGAAGTGTCCTGTTTCCTATTGTAGATGCTTAGTCAGGCGCAGCAAACCCGGCTTCAGGACAACATGGGCCAATGTCCCAAGGTTGCAAGTACGGAAGGGCCAAAGATGTAGCATGGCGAGCTTTGAGCATCGAGCCCTCGGAGCCTCAGGCTGGGGATCGTTGGCTTGGTTTGCTGGGCTCCAAGTGGCCGGCAGCGAGTTCTAGGGGACTACGGTAGCAGCCAGTCGTTGGACGCCGAGGTTGTGCTGCCGTTGCGAGGGCCGTGTGCCTTTGGTGGGTGGCAGTGAGAAACTCGTGGAAGCTTTGGACCTCCAAGCTCGAGCAGATATTCATCGCACTGTTCGTGCCGTGTCTGAGACGCGGCACGGCCTCCGCCAAGTGGTAGCATCATTGTGACTGCGCACCTCCCGTCCCGACGTGACATGAACCAACAGCTGCTGACGAGACGAGATGCGCATTGGCCAAAAACTGAAAGCAGCCGTGCTTCGAGCATTCATCTCGTTCTTGCATAGCCGCTACTCGTATCTGCCGTGAATCCTCGTTGCGTTCTTCAGGTTCCCGCTCTTGTGGTTTTGGTGTCCTCCTTCAACGAGCAGGTGCACAGGGTTTCCGAGCAGCTGTCTTGTCTTGTCTTGTGCGTCTAGATCTTCATAAAGGACAAGCCAGAATGCAAAAGCCAGAGACATCCGAATTGTCAGGACTCGGAGGAGTTCACGGAAGCACAAGTAGCGCAAGCCCGGGGCAGCCTGCGGCTGCGCCATGCAGGCGTCGCCTCCACGCTGCTAGGCGGCGGGGGAGGGAGGTAAGGTTTGTTGCAGAAATTCAGTCAATGCAGAAATGCATCGAACACTTCGCATGCATGTATCCTCAAACCACTGCATTGGTCATGCTTGCAACTGTGGAAGTCGCGGCAGCTTGTAGCGACACCAAGGTATTGATGAGGTGTTCAGGTTTTGGGGTTTCGACTTGAAGCGGTTTCGATGGCAGTCGTGAGCACCCCACCCAACAGTTTACCGGCCAACTGTTGCCAAGCTTTGTATTGTTTGTGCGAACTTTTCCAGCGTCTCTACATGATGTCAGTTTCTAGGCACTGCCGGTTCCTGGTGCAGCCTGGCAGCATATGGCCCACGTAATCTGACATCCGTAGAAGCAGATGAATGCTTGTGCAGCCAGATATTCGTGGTGGTCCACAGCCTTGAGTATTTCTGAGAGCCCAGTTTTCTATGATACTGCCTTCTACGGCACAACGATCTTCGCGCCGGGGGCTCCGCTTGGGTTCGGTGGCACAATCCGGGTCACTCAAAGAGTCCGAGGCCGACCATCCTCGAGCGAATGTGTCTCACAGGTTCCATGGTGGATGGGCGCTGCCACCTGACTCAAGGAAGCAGACCGGAGCTGCAAGTTTCGAAGGATTCTGGATCGAAGGTCAGCAGTCGCTGCAGCAGATCTCGCTACAGTCCGCCATCATAACAGCGATGGGCATCCTCCTGAGAAGACTTTTGACTTGCAGTACAGACGCCGCCACGAAAGACAGTGCATGGTGACACCCATGCAAGGCATCCCAGGCTGCTATGCTGCGATGATGATGATCGACAGGACACCTTGGAGCCACCAAATCTGGCTTGCCCATCCGACACTGACATTTCCAGGCACAGGTACAGTACAAGCAGCTAGCATGTCCATATCGAGCTAGGATGGGTTGCAAACGTCTGAATGCCTACGGCTTCCTGGACTCTCAGCCACATTTTGTTTGCAAAGTTGCTCCAGCTTCCAGGATTCTCGTTTCCTAAGGCTCTCGCAGCGTCTTTCGCCGCGCTGGCTTTGGCCTGGATGCTGGCACCGCAGCTGTAGCTCGCTCAGCTCGTGAAGGCAATGCAGTTGCGAGCCTATCCGAAAACTGATTCGGTGGGCTGAGCCTTCCGAGGCATTTTCTGCACTTCGCCCGCTCCTCAGCATGTGAACGGCCATGGATTGGATTATTTTCAAAAGGCGAAGCTGCGAGATGCGAAGGTGCTCTTTTGCCTTCTGACTTTTCTGCTCAGTTGGGGTCCTAACCTTGGCACCTACGTCAGAGCCTCGCGGCCTTGCTGCCTCGCTCACGTTGCTTAGAAACCGCAAAGCTTGCACCACCTGAGGTTCTCCCAGTTATCTGCTTCCCCACGGTTATCCGGAGCACATGATAGACACTTACTTCGCATGCCTTCGCCATTTAGCTGCGGCCCAATCATGTCTGCGGCCGCATTGGGCTGTTCTGAAGGCCACGGCTTATCCAGTGCAGGTGGCAAGGTTGGTGCTGTTGTGCGGTGCCAAGCCGGGCGGTAGGGCACGTGTGCCGGGCATGGATCCTCAGATCACCCTGAGGCCGGCGCTTTGATCTTCCCGCCCATCAGCACAGGATCGGCCTAATGGCACTGCACATGTGGCAGATGCAGAGCAAGACAAACGAAGACAACCTCGCTGTAGTGCTGCGTTCGTCTCTAAACAGGCCCTTGCGGCATCACGGGAGTGCTCTGGCTCCAAGCCGCGTTTCGCTTAGACGGGCGATGCTGGCATGCTGGTCGGCGACCGGCCTTGGCCATCCTGCGACTGGTTGAAGGTGATGTGCCTGCTGGGGGCAGTCGTCGTGCCGGCCTTGGTCTGCCTAGTGCCCTAGTTCTTGGGGCTGCAGCGCTTCTCGTCCTCTGCACTCAGTCCTGGGCCTTCCTGAAGCACGACTGGGAATACATGGCATCTGGATCTGGTTGGAGGCTTGGTCTGAGGCTCCCTGCCCACCCTCTCATGGTTTCTCCTGAGTCGCCAGGCAGGTCCTGTGCTTAGTCGGTTCGCTGAGGCAGCTTCACGTTCAGCGTGGAAGTCGCTCGCGACTGAGACCTGCTAAAGGCACAAGCTTCTGGTTGACTGGCAGGCTTGCTTCTGATCAGGCCGGGCCGATCTTGGCGCAGGGGAGCTGAAGTTCCTATCGCGGCGGCTAGGCTAGGAGTTGATGCTAATTGCAGCGCTTGGTCAGAAGAGAATCGAGCTCCCGAGCCGGGCTGGAAGACAACACCTGATTGTTTCCATCCAAAGTGGACCGGCATCCCGGATGCTGTTTGCTGGCTTAGATGCCCACTGTGACCTTTATCATGTAAATGAAAGATCCAGCTGCGCCCAGCATGCTTGCTGAGTGCCAGTTTCAACTAAGCCAAGAGACGTGTCTTGATTCTGTGGAAAACAGACAAGGATTGCCGGCCACGTTGAGCTTCACCGATGTGTGCGCCACTCCTCTTGCGTGCCTTGTGCTGGCCGTTCAGCTTCCTTGCTCAAGTCAGAGAATTCAACCTCATTTTTTGGAAGTCGGCACAGAAACTAGGAGGTGGGTTGTGGCAATTGGACATTCAAGTGGCACTATGGGCCTGCTCAGCCGAACCATCCGCATGCCGGCAATAACATGGCTGCTGGCCGCGTGCGGGGCTGAGGGTCTAGGAAAGTGGCCCTACTTTGATATTGGTTGCATGGGCAGTGCAGATGCATCTTGGCAGCCATTTTGGCCAGATGTCCTGATTCAACGAAGTGCCCGTACCATCCATACGACAGCGAAGCTTTCCGCCAAGCATGCTTGGCATGAAGGACACGCTGCACAGAAAATCTCAATAAATGCCAGCTACCGATTGAGCCGGAGGAGATGAAGCTAATCGCGGAGACGTGCATTATTGGAGGCTGCTACATCCTGATTAGTGCAAGCCTGATCGCCTTCAACAAGTACTTGATGACACGGGACAGAAGATCAACGCTTTTTCGTTATGGTGGTGCATGATACGTTCTTGTAGTGTTTTCCTGAAATCTGAGCGTACATGTGGGAAAAGCAAGGAATGTGGAGCGCTTCCCTCATCCAAAAGCCATGACGGCAATGCACATGCTGATGACCACGGTCATGTCTCTGCTGCTCTACACTGCCGCGCCAAGCCTCTATCCAACAATGGGAAAAGCGCGTGAGAACTGGCGGGCACTGTCGGGACCTTGGCTTTGCCTGATGTTCTCATTATCGGTTGGGACATGGGGTGCTACATTGCAGTGGGTGGGAATTAGGTGTGCGCTTGCTCCGAGAATCGCAGCT
Organism: Symbiodinium sp. CCMP2456; assembly: GCA_905221635.1. Taxonomy (NCBI): domain Eukaryota; class Dinophyceae; order Suessiales; family Symbiodiniaceae; genus Symbiodinium; species Symbiodinium sp. CCMP2456. The sequence continues at coordinate 54,975 of CAJNDV010036763.1, read as the reverse complement.
GGGAGAGGAAGAGAGAGACCTGTAGATGGGGTGGGAGTGTGAGACTGCCGTCATCCTGGAAAACCACCAAAAGCGAAAGGGATAGACCACTCGCTTTCCAAAGAGGTTGCAGTACATCCTGCCGCTGGGAATGCTGTTTGCCCTGGCCTTGTACTGTTCGAACCGCGCGTACCTCTACTCGAGTGCTCCCGAGATGCACAGAGCAGTTTTTGCCGATCGTTGGATCATATGATAATCATATGGGACATGCCGGACATAGCGACAAGCTTTGTCGTTCGAAGCTAGCAAAAGCGAAGCCCCGAACAAAGCCAGCTCAGCAGGTTGCCTTTCTGCAGTTCTGCCTCTTGGCTTGAGCTGTTTTGTTTGTAGCTTATACACGGCATCCACACTGTAGCAGCACTCAGAATGCAGCGAAGAGTGTGTTGAGGCAAGGAGGGAAATGTGGCGCTGATCTTCGCCATGTCCTGCGTACTCGGCCTTCAGGCGATCGGGGCAAGAGCGCCATGCCGCTGCCGTTTGCGAATGGTTTCCAAGCTTGGGAACCTAGTGGAAAACGAAAATCCATCGGATCCCTTCCGCAGGCCTTCAGCTGGACAAAGGTCGCAGTGCTAAGCATCGTTGTGATGGGATGTTCATTGTGTGCACACGGAACTCTGGCAGAATCTGGTGTAGCCGCTTTTCAAGAAGTTTCTGTGCATTGGATCCAGTTGCCTGTATCATGCAGAGACGCTTAGCAAAGGTGAGATCAACTTCGTTTGGATGGGCTCCCCAGCTACACACGAGATGAAACATGGACAGATGTTCAGCACCTGCGTTGGTGCTGGCGGGTTCTGCAATGCACCAGTCGACTCGTGAGTTCAGGCTTCATGCTCCAGATCACCTCGCAGTTTGCAGAATGTTCGAAGAATCTGATTGGAGAAGTCGTGATGACTGGAGCCGGAATGAAGCCGCTTGGTCGCGGCAGTCTTCACCGGCACGAAACGCAAGCGACCACATCTGCTCACAGGCTGGATGTGCTCACCTTCGTCATGTTCCAAGCACCTTGCTCGTTGGTGCCCTTGTTGTCTCTTGGCTGCCGTCGCATGACGAGCCTGCTGATACCGATTGCTTTCGGTTTTTTTTCAACCTGACAGATTCCATGCCAAGGATCAGCGTTGTGATTTCATGGGAACCTGTAGTTTGGACCGACTTCTCGTCACACTGGCCTATGACTCTCAGACAGAATGAGGGGCTTCACGTTGAGAGGTATCATGGTGTACTTGACCCCGCTTGCAAGGATCATGCTGAACGCCCTCAATGCATTCGCTGGGCACCCGGTCATACCCCACCCACCTTCACGGCCAAGCTTGCGTGTTGCTTCTCAGGCGCTCAACCTTATTATCGCTACAGCTCTCAAGCGGCTCTCTGCAGTTGCCTTCGTGATCATTGGTATCGTCAAGGACTGACGTTGAGAGGATGTGTGTGCGATGCTTTTGCAGCTCAGTCTCCTCGAACTTGAGCAGGACTCTGTCATCGTGGCCACATCCTCTCTCGTGTTCGGTGAGCACATTTCGGCGCAGCAGCAGATCGGTTTCGTTGTGATCATGCTTCTCGCCTGGATTTCCAGCATGGCCTGCACGGTTTTCGAGCTGTGGAAATAACTTCTAGTCGCCGGGTGTGGGGTTCGCACACCAAGAACTGACAGAGACACAGGGGTAGACGGGCAGACAGGCAGAAATCCAGTGGCGAGAGCAAGCAACAAACAAATGAACGAATGATCGAACCAGCCAACATACAAACAAGCAAACACAAACAAACAAAGCAAGCAAGCAACCAACCAAACAAACACACACACAAACAATCACACAACCAAGCAGACAAACATACATACATCCATGTATGCTTACATACATACATACATACATACATACATACATACATGCATACATACACAACATGCATACATACAAACCAAGCATACAGACAGACATTGACATGCATACACACATGTTACACGCGCAAACACACACAGACACACAAGGACACACAAGGACATACAGACACACACACACACATATCTATCTATCTATCCATCTATCTATATATGTATACTCACGTGTTTATATGTATGTATGCATGTACGTATGTATGTACATACGCATACACCACACACGTGCACATATGTATATATAAATATATACATACATATACATATATCTTTAGATAGATAGATAGATAGATAGATAGATAGTGTGACAGATAGGTGTGTGTGCGTGTGTGCGCGTGTGTGTGTATGTGTTTGTGTAAATATGTATACACACACGTATATATATATATACAGTGTGTGTATGTATGGATGTATGTATGTATGTATGTATGTATGTATGTATGTGTGTATGCGTAGACACATGCCTCCATTATATACACACAAACATGTACATGTACATGTGCGTGCACATGTACATATACATATAAGGGCTGCGCAACTTTCACCAAGCACATATACATACACATGCATACATACGTACATGCATTACGTGTGTATATCCATATATGTATACATGTATAGATGTTTACATGTACATATGTATTGATATATACCTGTACGTATGCCTGCATGTATGTATGTATGTATGTATGTATGTATGTATGTGTTTTATTGCATATATGTATATATGTATATATGTATGTATATATCTATGTCTATGTCTATATACATATATATATATTTATCTTTATCTATATCTATATCTATATCTATATCTTTATCTATATCTATATCTATATCTATATCTATATCTATATCTATATCTATATCTATATCTATATCTATATCTATATCTATATCTCTATATATATATATATACCTATAACGATGTAAGC
>CAJNDV010036763.1:16785-52013 GCA_905221635.1 Symbiodinium sp. CCMP2456 | reverse complement strand
TCAATCAGTCAATCAATCAATCAACCCTAGTGCCCTGACCTGCCGGGTTCGGGCGTCGCAGAGGGTGGGAACAAGTCAATCAATCATGCATTCACTCACGCATGGCATGCATGCATACATACGCAATATCTGAGGACGGGCATTGCTGCGGCCCAAGTCGTGGTTGTTGCTGGTTGCTTTTGGTCGTACCAGCTCGTCCGACACTGTTTTTGTGTCCTCGGAGCAGCGAAGCACTGCTCAGGCCCTGTGGGGCAACTTGAAGATCCGAGAGCAGTCCGAGAAGGACAAGCTGAGGGAGACGGAGCCCCTCACCAAGGCCTGGGAAACCACAGCCTCGGCCATGCACGTCTGGAGGTAGCACATGTGCACAGCCCCCTCTGGGCCAGGAGCCTTCTCGAGTCTGATCGACGCCCTGCCATGGGGAGCAAAAACGGCACCGTTCAGAGACCTTGCAGGGATGCAGCGCACGCTTTCAGCAGCAGTGCAGCACCTTGCAGAGTTCGCGCAAGGCAGCCGTACACGCTGTCGCAAGCCTTTGAGCTGCCCCCGATCGAGGGTGCGACATGCAACATGACCGGCGGGCCTTGCAAAACAGTTGCCCGTCTGAGGACACAAGGACTGGTGCTGGTCCTTTCCCTTTGCTTCTGCTGAGGCCATCCAGGGGTTGGAAGCATTTGGAAGCTGTATGATTGACATTTTTTGTTCGATGGGAGTCGACGTGTGATGGAAGCTGTGGGGTATGGGGGGGGGGGGGGGGGGGCGCGGGTCGGATCAAGCTCATCAATGAAAGATCGTCGTCTTTAAACCAGCGCCGACAAAAAGGAAGACGACAATTCCAGGAGATTGTATGTTTTGCCTGTGGTTTAGGACTTGGGTTTGGTCCATGCTCTAGAGCACATGGTTCACAGAACGACCTGAAGGAAAAGCCTCAGCCCTGTTGCACTTTGCATGTTCGAAGACTGATCTGAGTCGTCGACAGACCGTCGACCCGTTAGATTCAGACCCATCGAAGTCGGGGTATTCGGAGCTCGTCCATGGCAGGGAGAAGTGATGAGCTGGGCCTTGATTTGCTAGGCTTGCTGCTTCCGTGCCGAAGCCACCTCGGTCCAGGCCAGTCGGGCGGGCATGGGCCTTCTTGCATTTGGGGCTCATCGTCGCTGAGTCGCAGGTCCAAGGCCGATGTTGGCCAGAGGCCTTGATCGGGGTCGCCTTCCTGCTCTGTTGCCTCTCGGTGGAGCAACTTGGCTCAAAGGGCAAAGGGCGAGGAACAACTCCCTTCCTGGCAGCTTTTGAGACAAGGCACGCTGCAACCGTGAAGGCCGCGCTGGAACGAGGATTTCAGGATGATTTGCATCAGCTTTGGGGGCTTATTGGAAGGGTTTTGCTTCGATTGTTGAGTTTGTACTGTAGCACTGTAGCAACTGCATACGGGAGGCACGCGAGTTGCTTTCTGACCGATGGTCAATACCTGGAAGAGGCCAGCAGAGCCGTTTAGCAGAGTCTAGCCGTCAAACCCTTTCCAGAGGCTGCACACATCAGCAGACTTGCCAACCGTGAGGACTGCTGAGTCCACCGGCGTTGCTCGAGGACCTGGCTGGAGGCTGGCTTGGCCAAAGATTGGCAGAGAGTCGAAGCGTGACACTCCAGAGCGAGGTTTCGGACCCCTCCACAGCGCCTATCATGCCAAAGATGCGCAGTGTGCCCGGGGTATATAGGAAGGGATGCCTCAGAAGAGCGAGGACAAGTTTCAGAGCCAAGGGGGGTGCTGCTTCAGCTGGTGATGGCGCTTCCGGTGGTCTTCTTCTCAGAGTGCTTCGTCAGCGAAGCAGGAGCTCCCACAGGGCAGGTTCATTCCGAGAGACGCTGCAAGGTTTGGGCACACCTTGGAGCTACCGCCAGGTTGGACGAGCAATATCAAGGAAAGAGTGGCCCACGCATGCCCACGCTTGAATGATGCACGGGCTCTCAAGCGCATCATGCAGGTTGAAATACGCCAACCAACACCCAGCCGCAGTAACCACTTTCTTATCTTACACCACTCTCCTGGGGAACCTGCACGACGAGGTGACTTTACCTGGTGGAAGTCTTTCCATTGTCTCTGGAATTCTCATGTGATGTGCCCTGCCTGCCATGGGTGACGAGCAGGGCCCTGCCCAAGCGCTGTGGGTGCAGTTTAGGACTACGTCCAAGCAGGCCCGGTGCTGTGATTTTGTTTCAGTTGCACCCTGCCGACGAAGTGCCCTGCTGAGGTTCCCGTGGACGGATTTTTAGACATAGGTCGATGGCTTCGTGCCGTGAAGGCAGCCTTCGCGCCGGGTCTTGAGAAGGTCTCTGTCGCACGCTTAGAGCTCTACAGCCTGCGCGAAAGTGGCAACCTCCCAGAGATCGTTGCCGACAGCAATCTGGAGTTGCTGACAAGCGGCAAAAAGATCTCCAAGCTGATCTCTTTGGGGCGAGGGCTCAGAGAAAACGATGCGTTCCAGCTCAAGGTAAGAAGCGAGGCGAAGGCCAAGGCTGAACCAGATGCTTGGAGTGGCGACCACCAGCTGGCTATGGCTGCCGAGAAAGCGGCAGCTGCCGCACACAGCCATGGCCACGCAGGCTACTGGTGCGAAGTGTGCAGTGCCCACTGCTCCTCGGCGACGGCCTGGAAGCAGCACTATGCTAGCAAGCATCATCAGCGCAGGCTTTGCCTCGCGGAAGGCTCGGCCGCCTCGGCCGCCTCGGAGGCCCAGGCACGGCCCGGCGGGGATTCTGCGAATCCTTGGTCTCGGGGGATGTCGGCGCTCGCACAGTTTCCTTGCCGCCGTGCCGGCACCCTGGACGTTTCTACAAAGTTCTTTGATCTGTCCGAATCCCAGAAGGAGCTTCTGAAGCTGCATCTTGCCAAGAAGCCTGCATTAGACTGTGGCATTAGCACAATGTTCGGCTGGCTCACGCACTGAATGTAGGACTTAAGCTGGAGACTATAAGAAACCGAACTTCACATGCATGCTGCTTGCGAACTCCCGGTCGTAAACGCCGTCTGTCAGGTATCTCGTCAGTAGTTTCAACGGCGAGGAGGAGCTCCTGAAGGCTTTCGATGTCTTGTTGCAAAACTCTGCCGATCACTTGCGTATAAAGGAGATTTTTGAGACCGTCGAAGTTTGGAAGAAGGTGGTCTCACACCTTCAACGCTGTAATGCCACGCGAAAAGAGCGTGGTTTGCCCGTCCTCGACCGCATCTACGATGTAGCAAGCGGACATGGGCTGCTGGCTGTTCTGCTGGCATACCGCTTCCCGCGCACGGCAGTGATTGCTCTCGACCTTGAGAAGCGAGCTGGTTTTGAGCGCTATGTAGAGGCTGTGAACAGCTACGGCTCGTGCGTGGAGGGCAACAGGACTTGTTTGGCCAATCTGTCCTTTGTAGTCGGCAAGTTCGAGGATCTGAGTGAAGGCTCCGCCAGTGGGATTGCATACGTTTGCGTGCATGGCTGCAACGAGCTGAATTTTGCAGTTCTTCAGCGGGCAAAGGAGAAACTTGCCGCCTGGCTGGTGGTACCGTGCTGCATACGGGATGGCCTCACTGACATTTGTGTTCGATGTGCTGGCACTGAACAGGGAGACGACTCCCGACATGCGATTATGTGCGGAATCATGGGTGCGCAGCACCAGGCAAGTGCAATTGTGGCTGTCGACCGTCGCATCACCAACCGCCACCTTGTTGTTGAAGGAGATGCAGCGGCATGAGGGGCTGCAGGTCACATGGGTGAGTCTCCGGGCCGGCGTTCGTCGAACTACCGCCTCGACCGGTGAGGTGCAAGGGCCTGTGCTCTCGGTCTCCACGGCGGAAAAAGGTGCGGCGTGGAGCGCGTCGCGACATGCTCGGATTGCAGGCTTGTACACAACTGCAGGCTTGCACTCGAGATACTCAAGTGGCTGGACGACGCAGAGGCCAGCGAATCATGCCGTGGCAACGTCCCCACTGACACCACAAGAGGAAGCAAACCGGAGCCAGGCTTCAGTGGCATCCTCCAGCGGCCCAGGCAGGTAAGTTTTGACTTTCAATGATCCCGACAGTTGTGTTCCTGTAAGGGCGATGGAATCAAAGTTTCGAGGCAGGGAAGAGCAGTGCTGGATGACCCATCGCATAATTTCCTTTCGGGACGTCGTGCCAGTCACTGGGCAGGAAAACTTCAGACTTCGAAAGCTGGTACGTCGGTGTAGGAATGCGCACGTTTCAGCTGCAACATTTTGAAGGGCCGCACGGTACTGATGACAGAGCAAGACACAATCACATTTCTGGCGTTCACACCCCTCGCTGCCCTCGGAGCGGCATCGGAGACTTCGTTCTTGTTGTCATCATGTCGGCAGGGACGGTGGAGGAGGGGGGGGGGGGGGGGGGGGCAGGACCTTGCTGTCAGGTACCAGCCTCCGCACATCCCTGGCGGGTGGAGCCCCAACCCGAGGAATTTCAACACTTGGGCGGGGCCGACGGGAGTTGGTTCGAGCCCAGGCCTGGATGGGAGGTGCTCATGGCGTGTCCCTCGGAAGCGCCAAGGTGGTCCGTGAAGTTGTTTGGCGCTTGGCGTCAGGTGGAGCTGCAGCCTCCTCCTCATCAGTTGCCGCTGGTGCGCCCTGCATCGCCCCTGCAGTACGAATCCCACATCTCATCACATCTCACCACTTGGCAGCGTGGTGAGAGGCCGGAATCCCCATCAGCTCGGAGGCCGGGCAAAGGGGAAACGTAAACACCCTCAGCGAGGTTGCGTCAGCCCTCCGCCTAAGCGTCCAGGACCTCACGAGCCTTGAGTCCAAGCTGTGGGTTAGGGCCCCGGACGAAGACACGGGCCACTTTTCAAGAAGCTTGGTGCTACTTGCTCTGGCTCGCACCACATCGAAGCAGGTAGGGCGGGCTTCCTGAAGCTATTTCATACTCAGTACTCATGCACAGCCTCGCAGCCTAGACTTACGGCCCCGGCTCCAGTACGACCACCTTTTTACCCTGCCATGTCTCGTGCCCGGCCGTTGGTGTGGGCGCACCGCGGTGCATCCAAGACATGTCCAGAGAACACCATGGCCGCGTTCCGCGCAGGTTGTCCTTTCAGCTGAATGAATGTTTGCAAAAAGTCTTGTCAGACACAGCCCGAATGCTTCGCATGGAGCTGCGCAGGATTGGCTGCTGGAGCAGATGGAGTCGAGCTCGATGTTCACCCCACGCTGGATGGACACGTGGTTGTTATCCATGATGCGACGCAGGACAGCGTGTATGCATCATCTCAGACAGTCAGACATGCGATGCACCCGGAAGTCCATGTATGCCACGCCCCTGGAAGCGCAGAGGACCGAACAACTGAAGGAAGGGGATTGATTTGCCATGCACCTTTGGAAGAAATCCGGCGCCTGGATGCTGGCTCCAAGCACTCCGCAGCCTTTCGGGGAGAGCAGGTGCCCCTTCTCGGCGAGGCAGCCTAAATGCCGAAGACAGTGTCTGAAGATACCCGCAAGTTTAGTTCTGTTCCTTGACGTTTACACTTTCTCCCAGTCACACCATGAGCCAGCAAAGCCCCTGCTCGGCGAGGTCCTTGACCTAGCCATGAACTGGCCCCAGGGTCGCAGGAAAGTTCTCATCGAGCTGAAGGGTGGTTTTTCCGGGGTGCCGGAGTGGGTACAGGCAACACTGCGCCGTGTGGGCATGCTGAAGAAGGAGCCGGAACCAGCCTATCCGAATTTGGCGCGGCTGGTCGCGGAGGCTTTGGCTCCATACTCGCAGCAAGTCCAGGAAGGCTTCATCATAGCACAGTCCTTCCATCAACCTTATTTGCATGAGTTGCGACACTTGCTGCCCTCTCTGCGAGTCATGTACTTGTCCCTGAGCTCGGCAACTGGAATGCTGGAGAAGGAAAACCTACAGCATGTTGGACTTGGTTTTGCGGGTGTGGCTGTGAGACATTCTTCGCTAACTGCTTCTGCGCTTGAGCGGCTTCATCTGACGCAGGGGCAGGTTTTTGCTTGGACTGTCGATGCTGTCGACGATATAGAAGCGGCAGTTGCAATTGGGGTGGATGGGATCATCACTAACTATCCCGACAGAGCTGTGGCGATCCTTGCAGGTAGTCTTCCTCCACGCAAACGTAGCTCTGCTGCAGCAGTAGATTCGGCAAGTGTAGCCCCAGCCCCAACTTCTACGCCTTCATGCCTGCATGCCTGAGGACGGCGCTTGTGCTGCGCCCGAAGACAGTAAAAGGCAATCGCAGACTGGCAAGGCTTCTGTCGCGGTTCGTTTGCGCAGTGGAATGAATGCGCTTTGGTGGCAACCGGTTGCAAGAGAAAGCTTGTTCTGTACAGCTCGCAAGGGCCAAAGAGCCAGCGATCTTTTGTGGAAGAAGGCTAGTCCCGAACGCGAAGCTACATGATAACCTGCTGTACCCGCTTCATGCTTCGCACTGCAAGCTCCGAAGCTTCAAGAATCTAAGAAGTCCAGACACGAAAGCCCCACAGAAGCCTCTAGATTCGAAGTCGGCCCCTAAGGATCCCCCTTTGAGCATCGCGTCTCTGCTGCAGCGGCATGCCTGAGCTCCCAGCAGGGTGCCTGCCTGTGGCATGTTCCTGAGAAGGACACAGGCACTGATGTCATGATACTTCGCGTAATCCAGTATAGCTAGTCCTGGAATGATGTTTCCAAATATTTGGCCCAGGTCTCGCGCGTGCAGCAGCTGGTGAGAGGGAGTTACGAACCGCTCAAAGCAGTGGCTCGACTTCCACTACATTGTCATCACTGCAAGGTTTAAACATGGCACATGAGCCAGCGCCATGTTTCCTGCAAGGTTTGGGAACTCAGCCGGGAGCTGACGCTGCTCTCCCAAAGTCGCGGCCTCGGTGTACGTCAACGCAGGAAAGCCAGTTCATGGTCCTTCACATGCAGCTAAGGAGCATGGGTCTAAGGTCCCTTAAAACTACGTAAATGTTGAAAACGACCCAGATAGTCTGACCCCAAGAACACAGAAGCTATGCCTAAACCGAAGCAAGACCAGATTCCTGCCTGAAGGCTTGGTGCTTTTTCTGACGACCTTGGACTTGCAGCGGGCCCGGTGTTTGGGACCCGGCCCTGGCCAATCCCAGAGCTCGCTGAGGCGTCGCTCGCTGAATCTTCCAGGAAAGGGACCAACAAGGGCCGAAGGGCGGATTTGTGTGATTTTGGGTTGCGTAGAGGATGTTGATGAAACACAGTTAAAGCATTTGTGGAGTTAGTTCTCCGGCCAGCATTCTGCTAACTTTCACGACAGGACCGCAGTTTCGACTCGCCGATGTGCCGGTCCATTCTGGATGCTGTTCGGGCCCCAAGCATTGTAGACAGCGGGGGTCGATCGGCTTTGTCCATTCAGACGAGGATTGCGCGTCCTTCATCCCACAGCTGCAGAACAGCTGTGCTTCGTTGGTTCGCGGTGCCAGGCGAGCGCTACCGAATCCTCAGTGGGCTTTTGGAGCGGCTGCGCCAGGAGCACTGGGATGGCTACATGCTACATGCCGCTAAACAGCTGGAGTCAGCCGGAGATTCGTGCGAACCAGGTGGTAGTGGCAAGGAGTTCATTGTAACACTGGCCCCGCTGCAACCAGAATTGGTGTGAAAGTGCTGTGGATGTGCCGATGAGGATCTTGGGAAGACGAAGCTTGTGTACGTTGAGGTAGGCGTTGCCCTGTGCTTATGAATCCTTCACATGCTCTTATGCTAGGTACATTTGGGCTTGAAGTTCACCTTGAGATTTGGCTGCTGTTCGAGGGAGTTTCCCCGAGGCTGATGGGTCGACGGCGCTCTTTCTGCTGCGTGCGGGGGCCGAGATATTAAGCCTCAAAGTTATGTCAATGCTTCGGCCAGAGCGCAAGCAAATTGCATGCTGCAGGATTTTCAGGCGGCTCAAGGTGTAGCGGAGTCCACGCTTGCAGCCAGAGGCAGCAAGGGCGGCTTCAACTGCTGTCGGGCGGAAGCTACCGACTGTGTCCTCCCCAGCCAGTGTGGTCACCAAGATCTCTTCGCCAGCGAGCGTAACACACTTGATGTGCAGACTGCAGTCTTGCAGCTGCTGCACGACCAAGGAAATAACAATGGTGCGGTCATAGCAGCCTGACAAGCAATACCTGCAGTAGTTTCGGCTGCCCTCCGACTGAGTTCGACACTGGGGACACTCGAATCGAATGCGTCCACACTGAACACAGTTGAAGAAATCGTCGTCGAAGAACGTCAACCACGTGTGGCCGCATGCCGGGCATCGAACGTTGTCCGGGTTGCGGTTCCCCTCACGAGATACGCAGCCCCGCATGCAATCGGCACCGTGCGTGCAGCGGACAAGAGTTCCCCCTTTCCCTGTGTTCATGCCGGCTCTAAAATCAAGATGAAAGTACTGTGGCATGAAAGGGTATGCGCCGAGTTCTGTCGTGAGTCCGGCGGCATCACGAGCTGCTTCAAGGCTGATCGATGGCTCACCCAGCCATCTCTTCTTGCCCCAGTTTCCTCTGCTGCAGCCCCGGGGTAAGTTCGTCATCCGCCGCAGCTCCGTTCGCAATGCATTTGCCTTTTCGTCGGCACTTTTCATGAAGAGGATGGCGAACTTTGCTCAGAGGAACAGGTTCGTGAGTGGCAGTGCTGGCACGACGTGTACAGCACGGTCAGGCCGAGGCACGCCCGAAGGGAACCATCAATTCAGGTCGTTCTTCTTAGTGGCGGCCGGCCGTTGAATGATGCCTTGCAGCTTACCAGCCTGGTTTGTTCAGCCGATTTTGACAAAGCCCTCCCGGCTCTGGGATGCTCATAGGGTCCTAGGGCCGCTCCCGCTCCCTGCGGGGTGTATAGTTCACATCCTTCGGAATTATGCCTGGCATCTCTTGTCATGGTATCCTAGCAGCTAGTTTTGCAATCAAGTGCACGCACTACTATGTCGCTTGTCGGTGCTTCCGAGCGATGATATAGGCTGTGGCCTACGATGGCAAGCATGGGTTGCCGACGAATCACTCAGAGCCAGGCTTCTCGTGGCTGTGTGCTGCGAGATCGGATGTTATTTCCCCGCCGGGATGTGTAGAGGACAAGCAAGCTCAAGGAACAAAGTTTCGCAGCAAGTGGTGGGCCTGCGGTCCTTAATTTTGCTTTGCGCGTTTGGGTCCTTTGCACCTCGGTGCTGCGCCAGTATAGGGTCTTCGTTGTCCAGCACGTGCCAATGGCTCAGAACGTACATTCAAGCAAGGAGGCCGTAAACACAGGTATATACGTGCAAATTCACACTTGCAGCCCACTGTATGTCACCTAGCCCTAAACCCTAAACCCTAAACCCTAAACCCTAAACCCTAGCCGCCTAAACACCGGCCTAGCTCCTGGCCCGGGCACACCGCTCGAGCATGTCCTTGCGAGTCGCGGCCGGGCGCCGGTCAGATGCGAGGCACTTGCAGCAAGCTGCTCGGAGTCAAAGACCGGGGGCCCAAGGTAAATTTCGCAGTGTGTGAGTCTGTGGGTTCTGTGTTTTTGCCCGCTTGGCTTAAGTAGTAGGACCCCTTTCTGTGGACTCCCAAAATCCTACAATCCTAAAAGGTCACAGGCACCTATGAATCCTCGCCTGGCTTGTCCGAGTTGTGAGAGTGTAAAAGGTCTCAGGTCCCTAGGTTTCAGGAAACGCGTAAACAGCGGGTGCAAGGCTAGGCATGAAATCCGGAGCTCCACGACCGACAATTCGGGAAGAAGCCTCACGGGATACTCGAACCGTGGCTGTGGAAACCGAATGAGAGGCAAGAAGGAAAGCGTTACAGATGACGAGGCTTATGTCATAAGAAGTTTGAGTTCATCAGCTCTCATGCTTCACTGCGGGCCGTTTGGAGGTGGGTGAGTGAATTGGTAAGAGGCACCAGCATCCCCGAGTTGACGAGGTCCTTGTTCTGGTTCCTTAGCATCGGGGCCTGCTTGTGGGAATGCATCAGCCGGGATGCTGTACAAGATCCAGAATGGCGGCGCTGTCGAGACGGAGGTGGCGAGCTGCTTTATGCAAGGCTACAGTTTGGGTACACGGCTGCCGGGCAAGAGTTCTTTGCAGGGCTCGAGGTTTTGGACCTTGCTGACTCGGCTGACGGTGCCGGGGACGATGGCAACGACGGCAGCGGCCTTTTCGACAGGTCCTGTGTTCCGGCGAAGTGTGCAGGTGTCGAGGAGATTGCGTCAACGCCTTGTGCAGCTATCAAAGGCTGGCTAATCCGAGCCTTGCTCGACGAGCATGGCAAGGCATACAAGGATACCGGGGATCTCGGAATTGATCATGTCTTCACGACTGTGCTTCGAGAGCACAGCTGGTTGGTCCATGGGGTAGAGGCCAGTGAGCCTTCTGAGCCTGCTGCGAGTACATCTGCGATTCAGACTTTTTCTATAGCACCGCGCGCTGCGCCCATGGATGAAAGTAATTCTGGATCATCTGTCAGGGTGGCCCTGCTCAGCCACCACGCCCCTCTGGCGAACGTGTTGGCTGAGCACATGGACCATTATGCGCTGAGGGCAGGACTTGAACCTTTTGATTTCGCTTACTTCTCCGTTTGTTATCTTTGTCCGGAAACCTCTGGGTGTGAGGACCGAAAGGTACCTAGCCGAGCCGATGTTCTCTGTGAATATTTCCACTCCTCAGATGTGACTTTTCAGCAGTTGTATGAGGTCGCCGACGATGTGGCCCACAGAATGGGCAATTCAGATATGCTTGTTTGCTACGGGCTGACCTTTTGCCACTTTATGTTCAATCTTTTGCCGAAGCTTCCTAGATTGCAGTTTCTCGGCATGAACCCATTGCAAAGTGCCCCGGCGAGCCTGTCCGGCATGCTGTTGCTCGATCTGGCACGGCGGGCCGATCAAGGGGATGCGATCTTCTGCACCAGCATGGTGACCTGGAACTTGCTGGCATATCACCTAGGCCCCGCGGCCTCTCAGGTCGCTTCTCTGACGCTTTTCAGGGCCACACTCACCAGTGACGCTCTGAAGGCCACTTGGGAGCTGAATCGGAAGGTGCTACTTGCATCCAGCTTCCTGATGCAAGTATCGGCGGTGTACCTTGCCATGAGGTCAGCACTATTGCAGTTATCTGGTTTCGAATTTGTCGAGCAAACCCACAACACACCTTGGAGCTTCGCGAGCCTCGAGGATGTTCAGGAGATGCTGGATCATTGTTGTGCGGTTTATTTTCCAGAACACCCCTACAAGAACTACTTCAATGACATGTACGCGATGCTGCTGCCCATTTTCACGCCGACTCTGGACTTTCTGGCCCACATGTGGCAGCAACTACACGACATGGAGGAAAGTGGAGTCTACGATGGTTGGTTCAGTCGAGCGATCCCACGTGTACGCCTGACGCTTGAAGCTGAGGATGACCCTTTTCCGCCCTTCGATCTTGGCAGCAACGGTCTGCAAAAGGTCCTCAGATGGACTGCAGCCGCCGATTATTTTCATTTCCCTGGCGTCATGACCTTTAATGGCCTTGCCGACTTGACCAGTGCCGTGTCTAGTTTGTCTGTGCAAGAGGCTAGCTTCGAGACGACACCCACACTCATAAGGGGGGCTGTTGATTAAGTCAGGCCTAAGCTAAGGCAGAAGGGGACCTTTTGCGAAAGCCTCAGATTGCATGGGACGTACTGCTTGCCGTGGCTAATCGGCTTATCGAGATGCACTATTCACTACTCTTGAGAGGTTCTCGGATTCGAGATTGGCACGGTTGTTCCCGGTTTGTTCACGGTTTGACGTGATGAACGCGAGGCAAGCTGCGATCCCAAGACTTGCAGTCCAACCTGGAAGATGCCCGCTTTAAGATGCTGCAGCATGTGCAGTCGCGCCGCGAAGAAGCCCCCGGGAAGCATTCGAGGGAGTCTCATGCGCGAGTCACCTTGGCATCCACACCTCACTCCAGCGTGCTCTTTTCATCTGTGCAGGCCAGGGTGTCTTCATTGCTGTTGCAGGTTAAAGCTGGGGCAAGGGCACGTGGTGGGGGCAGTATGGGACAGTGAGGCAAGTGGGGCAGCCCCGTAAATCCTTCCAATTCTCGGTGTTTTGTCAAATACGTCGTCGATGTTTCGTCATCGCCGTCTAGGACATGGGAAATAGGACGTTGCTGCATCTTGTCTACTTTGGAACCTGCTACCATGAAGGCAGTGCGCGGGTCGAGTTCGCTGGGGGTACCAGATGTACATTCGAGTCTGTGAGAGCGTATGAACTACTAGTCATACGAAAGTCATTCCTTCTGCTCGAAGCTCAGGCACTGCGCAAATGTGGGCAGGTGCTGGATCATGTGTCTGCAAGAGCGGAGAAAAGACAGAACAGTGCGCTTGCGTCCTGACTCTGGGATTGGAGCAGTCGACTGGAAGATTGCACAATAGTTTAACCCTGTAAGTGTAGCGTATATAGTCAGCTCATCGCACGACGGTTCGTCAAATCATGATTCGAGCACTGGCCCCGATTCAAGCGCTTGCCATTCGATCACGCGCGATTCGAGTACGCGCAATTCAAGCACTACCGATTCAAGCACGCCGCCGCTTGGAGCACCGCCGGTTCAAGCACCACACGTACTAAACCTGATTCCAGAACGCAGCTCAAGCACCAACGTGTCCACCAACCCCGTTTCCACCAACGGTCGCAGCGGTCTCTAGCTTAGGGTTGTGCAGGCATTACATGGGTTTTAGGTACTAGATTTCGACACTTCAAACGTGCACTTGATGCTGAGGATCCCACGATAGCCCACTGCTCCTTCATTAATGGTTTAATTCGTGATGTACTGAAAGTTTCAGTCGAAGGCATGTGTTTTAGCAAGGGCTGTTGGGCCCCCCGGGATTTCGACGCATAGGCAGCAACTAGCCGCTTTGTAGAATGCCGTGTAGGTGTTGAGTTTGAGTCCGGTGAGTGGCTTTATATTATTGCATGCGTGCAAGGCGACACCATAAAACAATGCCGATGTTGCCGAGCCTTAAGCCAGCCTCTACAAGGCTTGCAAACGAAATGCAATGCTTTGGAAGAGAGTTTTGCGATCAGACTGGTTGACTGGTTTCAAAGGTTCCACAGCCTTGCGCATGAGCCAACACGGTCCAGGACAGCGGCCAGAAAGCCCGAACTATGTACAAGCCACAACCTCGACTTGTTACAGGCCTGCATGCCTCACATTCCGATCCGTGCAACAAAGTCGGTATAGGGTCACGGCTTCACAAGAAAATGTGGCCGCAGACCCAGAGCAAAGCCCGGCAAAAAATGCCTTGTGCAGCAAGAAGTCTAATGCAATCATGGAGACGGTGCTTTCTCCGGGCCCCCCACCCTCTAATAAAGGGTAACAAGACGAAAACGGAATCGTAAGCGAGGAGCACTCCGCCACGAATCGGCGGTGCACGCGAATCTTCGTGCACAGATCGCTTCGGCGCATGAGTCCGATGCTGGCATGCGCCATGATCTTGTTGCACGAATGGTGCATGCTCGGATCCTGCACTGGGAAAGATGGGAAAAGCTTCTGTTTCCAGTGCACGAACAGTTCCCTACCCGCAAGCTTCATATGGGATTCGGCGTGAGGCCTTCCGTGGCTGCAAGCCTACCTCGTGGAGAACCAGCCGAAGGAGAGACCAAATCGAAGCAAAGAGCATCTTCTGCAAACTGAGTTGTCAGATTTTGCTTCATTGGCAAAATGGCGACTTAAGACGAACTCCATGCGAATTTCTTGGGAAAGTTGCGGAGGTTGCTGTGGGTGTCCCGAATCCCCGAACCCAACCCTCTAGATGGGATTGCTTTTGCTCAGCTGTTTCGCTCCTTTTTTTAACTGCTGTCGCACTGCAGCGGCTCGAGCTGTGCAGCTAACAGTCAATTCGGTGTTGTGTTTTGCCTTTCACCGCTCTCACCATCATGGCTTCTCAAGGTGCCCTGGCTGGAATAAGACTAGAAGGAGTAATTGGTCCGGGCAATCGTTGAGAAAACACAGTTCGATCCAGGTGCAACTCTTCAGAACTACAACAACGAGCTGGTAAAGTCCATCGAGGAGAACTGCCTCTAGTCGTAAGTGGGGGTGATCTGAATGACACGGGTCATGGCAGCGATGTTGGAACGATGGGTGGCCGGAGCTTGATCTAGGTGGAAGGTATTCTTCTCCTGTCCAGGACTTGCGAGAGAAGCGCGAGGAGCTCAATCGCCAAATCCTGAAGGAGGAGGAGGCTCGGTGATGCTCGGCCACTCAAGGTCTTTCCGCCGCAGACTCTGCGTTGGTGCTTCACCCGCTCAAATTGATGTCGTGCAGGACAAGGCCAAGATCCAAAAGGACATTTGGTTGCTTCTTTTCTCGTAAGTGGCGAAGATGTGGATGCTGTAGTGACTGCTGGGCGAGCTGGTGGGCGCGTTCAGGGCGCAGGGATTGAGACAGCAAGAGCCTGCCACTGCAAAGCAGGTCGACTGTCCGACGGCATACGGCATACGGTCTTTGCCATTTACGGAGAGTTTAAAGCCGATTGGGATTCCGGTCCAGGAGCTCTCCATCCTCACGGACCGCCTGCAGAAGATCAATGAGAGTTTGGTACGCAAGACCCAGGCCAGAAATGAGTATGACAAGACCATTCAGGACAGGCACCGCCCACGAACATTTTACTCGTGAAGCATAGGCAGAATGGGCATGAGGCATGGCCTCTGCTTTGCATGTAATTCTGCCTCCAGTGTTGAGAGCATTAAGTCGTATTAAGTCGGTTAGTGACGTTCTTTTTGATTGACTGTGCTCAAGTAGATGCAGAAGATAGTATGCCACAAGGAGACGGAAGCAGCATACATGAAGATCCTGGAGTCCTCGCAGACGCTGCTGCACGTTGTGGCCCCAGCCAAAGTCTGCTATACATATCGTGCATGAAGGGCGGACATGCCCGTCAATGCCCGAGACCCACATTGAAGCAGGAATTGCAGTCAAAATGAGCTGTCAAGCGCAATTCCTCCAAATCATTCCGGGCTCCGCAGTGGATTTGTCGATGTTGGTCCCTCGAACTTGAGCCAAACTTCTTGGTGTTGCTTGCTTCAGGTGCTCAAACGCGAAACCGTGACCAGGCCGCAAAATGGTGAAACGTGCCTCTAGCATAAGTACATCGGATGGCATGTGGCCCGAAGCAGCACGATTGATTCGACATGGTTGGGGCCAAGGTGAACCTCACGAAGAAGAAGTCGGGTTCGGACTGAGCACCGTGCCTCTCTCTGCAGTTTCTGGTTGCTCCGGGTATCTGCATCTGCTGGCGAAAGATTTTATTGTGGCGCCCGATCTAACCGTGGTACTTCCTGCTTCAAAGGGAAACCCAGGAGAGTCGAGGAAGCCCAACTTGTACGTGCGGCTCGATCTTTTTCTCGACAAGCTGAGGCATCAACGACGGCTTGAAAGGGCAGCTGGTCAGCTAGTTTCATCCTTGTGGGATGACACTGAAGAACGTTGATCAAGGATGCTTCTCAAGACTGCCAAGATGACAGACGGTAACATGTTCATGGAGGGTTCTGAGAGTAGGCAGTGGAGCAGAGCCTACGTGATTCATCTTGGCATGTCTCCTTTTCATCTGAAGTCAGCACCTTGGTCATGCTGTTGGCCAAAGTTGAAGCGGCGCGTGTGGGTTTGGCCCATGGCTCCAGTCTAGTTCCAGTGTTCCGTCCCCATGCGTTCTGCTTCCCTTGGCAGCAGCTTTCACTTGTTGTTTGGTACCATAGTGCATGAAACTCATGCACGTTGTCACTGTGCCAATGCAATTCCAGCGAGGGCGGAAAATACCTTTGCACTTCTGAACAGTCTGAGGAAGCGAGGTTTTGGATGTGCCGATTCGCATCATGTAAGTTTGCGTGGATGTGCCCGGATGTCCGTGCGACGCAGGAGAGGCTGCTGAGTGCTTTGCGTCCAGTACAAGACCGGGTGGGCGTGTAGATGCTGTATTGCATGCTTGAAAGGTTGGCTTCAGACTTGCATCAAGCAAGGCCCACCTGCTCCCCATGGACAGTGTTGAGGCGGCCGCGAAGGCTGGACAGATTGGCAAGAAGCATGAACGACGGGCCTGTGCGCATTACTCCCACAGCAAAATCACCTCTGTGCGAGCCTTTTGCTTCGGTTCACTTTCAATTCTTACTGATTTTGGCATGTTTTGTCTTATGCAGTTCCGGGAAGCGGGCCTGGTAGCTGATGCAGTGCCGGAAGCCCAGAACAACTGCGTCGGGACAGCAAAGAGTGAGTTGAGTACGATGCTTCGACACTGCCCCTTGGATAAGCTGTTGCCGTTAGCTGAAGGGTAGAGCAAGCCAGCAACTATGAATATCCTGTGGTACACGTTTAGGGCTTAGGGGCTTAGGGACACGTTTAGAAGCGCAGGCCTTCATCCTGCCATCTTTGGCCAGGTTCCTGGATGGAGATCACAGTGCAACCGGAATTCGCCAAGTCCTCGGTCTCTATTTCGCATTTGTTCCTTGCATGTTGAGCTTCTTAACATCGCTTCGAACTTCGCACTGCAAACAAACGGTTTTGTGCAGAAGATGTTGGCCCATTTGTCTTGGTGATGAATGCATGGAGAAGGACGGGACTTGGCTGCCTGGGTCCCCCTTCTTGGAGACGGCGGCCTCCTCGCGGGCCACGACTTCTCCTGGGACTGGCGGGTGGGAGTGTTTCTTCAAGTTGGCGCTGGGGGATGTTGAACGGTCTGTGGTGGCTCTGTTCGAGGGAGACGTGTCATTTGTTTCTGACTTGGAAGCGGCAGGAGCATCCGGGAATCCTGGAAACAATCTTCCTCGAGCGAGCAGGCTCCGAGTTGTACCTCGCGCCTGACCATGCGGCGGGCTCAGGTGCAAGCAGTCGTGATCAGTCGTGGATTCGATTAGAAGACGAAGACATTGCTGACTCGCGGTCATAGTAAAAGCTCATCATGCTTCAACAGCCGGCCAGTTGTCATGGGATGTCGGTGGTACAACAAGGCTTCGGAACTCACGTCCCCTTGCTGGCCGAGGTCTTCTATTGGTTCCAGAGATCCAACCAAAGCGATGTGCACACTCGGAAAAGACGGCTTGCTGTTCTGGAAGTGCAGCCGCTGTCTCAAAGAGTGCAGTCAGTGCAGTCTGCGTGATACCAGGTTGCATGTGCAAGGCAGGATTCAGACACAGTGCCGCAAGCTACTGGACTTGACTTGATTCTTTTGGCCAAAGCAGGGACGTTTACCAATCACTTCACCATCGTTCCACTTGCACAGCTTGTGCCGATAAATGTCACAAGAAATCATCATGAGGCAGCCAGCCGTGAATTTAGCGGTGTATCCGGGTCACATACAGACCCCGGTGCTTGAGGCGAAAATGCAGGGGCTCCTCAAAGTCAGGGCCACACACCATGCACCTTGGTTTCCGCGTCAGAGATCATAGCGATCGACGGAGCAGGCAGGAGAGATTTTGGTCTGTTGATCAGCCCCAGCCTGTTCCCAGCAATTTGCACAGGCAGGTGGATGCCTGGAAGTCGGAGACGCCGTGGCCCGCCTCCCAAGTTGGAAAAGGGGCAATTGCTTGCACAAGAACAGGCTTGTTGTCAGTAAACCCCATTGCTGATTTTCATGTCCTTGAATTGAAAGGACCCAAAGGACCGGTGCCGAACAAAGAGCCTGCGCCTTTGAGAGGATTTCGTAGCTGCTCGTTTGGCAGTGACTGGCTGAGTCAGTAGCCTCCAAACTGCCGCCTTTTCGTAGCTATACATGACGTCTTCTGATATTAAGTCCTAGTCTCATGCGAAACATGTGCTTGCAGAGGTCGGCCTTGTCGACTGCAGCGGATGGTGAGTCTGAGCCGGAGGTCTCAGCGGTGACTGCGACTGCCCCTTGCAACCTCACTTCGTAGGCTGTTCAAATTCAGGTGCATGGTGAGATGTTTGATGCACATGTTCTGTAGGCGAACCTTGTTTGAGAAGTCTGTGGTGCAAGCTGTTCAAGAAGAAACCATAGGTACATCCTTCGATTGGTTAGCCGCACTGCCAGAAGCCATCCGTTGAAGGGGCTTAAAGCTTGGGCATGCGCAGATGTTCAGGGTTTTGCTCATAACACTAGCTCCGACACCGCAGCTCCAAGTTAATCCTTCTGTAGCTCGGGACGTGCGACCTTGTCGGTGACCTTTGCGAAGGCACATTCGCGGTCCGTTGGTTCCTGGCCCAGTTCGGGAAAATATCGGCAAGACGGCAACACCAGGCTAAGTTTTCTAGCATGTCTCGGCAAGGAAGATAAATCAAGAGATGTGGCTCAGGCACCATCAGTGGCAGCTGACATCTCAGAAGTGCCTGTCGAGCCGTGATGTCAAGCATCTAAGGTGAGCATGCGTCTATTGTGGCATGGCATCCCATTGCAGTTGCATGCTAGACTTCTTGTATTGGCATTTGTATTGAGGTGGCAGCCTTCCGGGGAGCCGTAGCTATGGACGTCAAGGCCAGCAATGGAGGGGCCCTTTGAAAGACCCGCGGAGGCCGTGTACGGATTTTCTACAGCTAAGACTCTCGAAAGGAGGTTCTGTGAGGCCACGAGATTTCACGAGCCTCACACGCATCCTGCAGACCGGCGGAGCGCCGCTGCTCATCGAGGTGTCCTCTCACCTGGAATCAATCACCAAGGCCCTTTGGCCCTTGGCCCAAACTCCACACGGAGCATTTCAGGATGACCCGACATAGGTTCTCTTCTCCCAAGACTCACTCGAGAAGACCAACTTGGCCGAGGCGAGGAGCTGAAGAGCCTTGCAAGGAGGTCCTCAGTTCTTTTTTCGGCCGGAGGCCCTTTGGCCCATCCTGGAAGGCTCAGGGTGGGAGGCGCTCTGCGGTCCTTGCCGCCTTGTGGTGAATCGGAATGTCTCCATTTCAGGAGGAGCGGATTGAGAGGTTCTGCAGCACCTGCTGGGAGGCGCGTCTCGCTTGTGAGTGCAGATCGCATTACCCGAGCCGGCTTCGTACGATCCTTCGTAGGCCGCTCGCAAAGCCGGCCTGCGCCGGGTGGTGACCTCGGCTTTGCTGGCTTTGGAGGTGGAGGAACGAGCCCTTGGCCACTCCGTGTTTGCCAAATCAGGTGGGCTCAAGATCACCCAAAAGTAGCAACAGTTCGCTGTATCTTTAAGATAGAAAGTGCTGAGCACCCGCCGCTTTCCGAACTTTCCGGGCATACCCAGAAGTAGTGTGTCGCCGGCAAGGCACACCCTAGCAGGCACACCCTGCAATCTTCAGGCTAGGACCCGCATGCCATACAAATGCGGCTGCGGTTGGACCAGTCGCGGAGGGCTGGAAGACCTTGATGGACATTTGCGCGGAAGGCGGGAAGCTCTTTGGACCTTGTGAGTCGAGCAGATTAGACATGCTTCGCTGTTTCTGTTTCTTTTTCGTAGGGCAGTGGAGGGGAAGTTGACCCGAGACTAGCCTCTTTTAAATTGAGCCTTCCATGCCATTCCTGACTCGGGTTCTCGCTTTCATCCTGCAGCATGCCCAGGGACTTTCAGGATGCAGGAGCACGCTCGAAGAGAGAACTGCAGCGAATGCCACGCGCAGGCACAATGTCGATGCGTCGCACCCGAGATCACACAAATGGCTTCCGGCGGCAGACTCTACGCATGGGCAGAAGTACGAGCGGCGCTGCGTCACGTGTACCTGGCCAGCTTTATGTCGGCGGTGTGTAGAGCTCAAAATTCAGACCTTGACATGAACCGTTCTTGCCTGAATTAGGCGACAAGTACTTCACTGGCAACGGAGCACTGCTGGAGCATCTTCGTCCCTCGGATTCACACTTGTGAGGTGTTTCGTGCAACCTAACGAACTCAACGGCATCAGGCCGAAAGGCCTTTGGCTCAGGCCCTGCTCCGTTTTGGCTTTGTATCGACCAAGGCGAGGTTCACCAAGTCGACCTTGTGATCCTTAAGAAGTGATTGGGCCAGCTTTTTATAGTAGCAGAGCTTTGAACATGGCATGTCTCGGGAAGGCTGCATCTCTGCAGCCTTTCTAGGCATGCTTGGAGTTGCCTGTTTGAGATGTCATAGGCAGTCCGCGATGCACAAACTTGTGGCTATGCAGCATGTGAAAATGAAAGCATCTGAAGAAGCTGTTTTGATCACTTGAATGCATGAGGGTCTGCAGCGCGAGCAGCAAGTTGCCCCGAGTGGCTGCATTTTCATCGCTATGCCACCGATAACACGATAATCAGTACTGTTATTGTTGGTCTGAATCATCATCACAGCTCCCATTACTCTATGATGATTGCTGATGCCATTGCCTTATGTTGTCACCATGACTCCAATCACTGTTACTAGTGGCTGCTGCCCCCCCCTCCGCTTTGGTACGATCATCGCGTTGCATCCTTCGCTCCGATCAGTGTCAAGGGCCTCGCAGTGGCGAGGGTTTGTTGGGAGGGCATCAGTCGGATCCCTTGTGAAAAAGGGAATCCACGTGGGATTCAGAAGATCACTCATCGTCTTTTTGTAGAGCCCCAGCATCCCAGGCCACCCAAGACAGGCCGGAGCCGACCTCGAGGCGAGGCAAAGGGTGGCCGTTTCGATATCTGCTCCTGGGACACGGCCAGGAATCCTCATCAAGTCTTGCAGCGGGCGCTTTCTATCCTGGCGGAGACACATGCGCAGGAGTTGGTTCAAGAGGAGGCCGCATGCAGGGCATTGGGCCTTCGTCGGGAGGGATTTGCAAGGGTTTAAAGTTATCCGGCGCAAGATTTCGGGGCTGCAGGGGCAGGTTCCGACGCGGGTCCAGGTCTTGCGACAGGATTTCCGCGCTGCAGGAAGGGTTTTTGGGGCTGCGTGGGAGAGTCTTGAGCTTCCAGGGCTGGTATTGTGTTCGCTTTCCCTGCAATCGTTTTTTGGTGTCTTGAGTGCAAGTGTAAGTGTTTGCAGGCGATTTGTTTCTCGCTTCCCAGCTATCTAGGAGCGAGGGGGGCAGGACAGAACATGCCGCAACATGCCCCATGAAGGAGGAGCAGCTGTCGCGGTCGGCTCGACGTGCGGCGAAGGCTGGTCGCGCCTTTGAGCCGGAGGCACCAGGGAGATGTGGTGAAAGGAATGTTTAGGACGCACGCCAGCCCTTCAAACTTCGGAGGCAGGCAATTTTACCAGCATGAACAAGCGTGTCGAAGGTTGTGGCGGAGGATGCCGATGATGCTGCGTCGCAGTACGCGTCTTTTGGGCATGCAGTTGGATGCTGCAGCCATGACTGCCATAGCACGGAGTTCCAAGGCTTGATTGTGCAGTAGTTTTGATGCTCCCGGTTCTTGCTGAGTGCTCGCCGCCCGCCGTCTTTTTGCAGCTTTCAGAAAAAGGATATGCTTTTCAGCATCAAGATGCTCGTCGTGACCGAGAATTGGCGATTCGACCCAACCCCTGCAGCTACATACCAGCTTGATTGACTTATCACTGCAACGAAGACATGAAGACCCATCAGAGATATCAGCAACATAGCATAGCCCTGTTCTGGCCGTCATGGCGTCGTTTCCGGAACTGGTTGCAAAGACCGTCGAGGAGTTCGGATTCCGGATTGGTATCAGCTTCTTGATGCGAAGGGAGTTTGTCGGTTTAGATTCAGTTTCATCACAGGCCCTGCAGCTTGCATCGGCACGGACGTTTGTTACTCAGAAGCTGTCATGTCATCATGTCATCGGCCGCAAGGTATCGGAGCGCAGGCGGCTCTTGAACAAAATGTGTCGCAGCTTTCAGTCGCCAATGTTTGGATGCATGCGAGAAGCTGGAAGCACCTCTGAGCATAGCTGGAAAGCCATCCCAACTTTCTGACAATGCAGGTGGTGATCTTTGTGGTATGCCTTCTGGTTGCCAAAGGCTGCTTCCCAAAAGCCAAGGACAGGAGCTTCCTTGTGCAAGATTTAGAGGCCCTGAGATCGCAAACGAAATGCAATCCTCATCGCACGAGTTGAACGCGTGCATCCTTCTCTTCAGAAGAAGCATGCACAATCTGGAGAGGACCCTGTTGGCTTGGCGGACACTCTATATTCAATACCGTTCTTCAGCTTCCTTGCCTTTTGTGCTATTGTTCGTGCCTCAGCTGTCTCCGGTTTCAGAGGCAGCCAGGGGAAACCGACAGACTGTTTGGAAATGTGCATTTTGAGAGCCAGTAGCGCCGGAATTCGGGAAGTCGTCAATCCGCAGAGGCATTCGCCCTAAGCCTTTGGGAACCCACGGTACGCAAGAGTGAGATCGCAGTCGCACACGATTTCTGCCTTAGCATGCCACTGTATGCAGTACCCTTTGAATCATGTGCCTTGTGGTTTAGCGCTGAGGCTGGAACCTTGACGTTATACCACGACCCGGACTCCAGATGGCAGGCTTCTATCTGCTCCGCCTCGCGGTTTTTTCTCGTGCTCCTTGCTTCCAGCTCAGCTTTAAACTGTGTTTTTCTGCCCTGGCAGGGCGTCAACCACTGGTCCGAGCTCTACCTAGTACTCTATGTCTCCAGGTCGTGTCTGCCTCAACTGCAGAATGTTGCGAACCCCCACGCCTGGGGCTGCGTGTTTCTTGTCAAAGCCACGGGTAATCTGTTCCTGCACAACTGAGCCTTGCATCAGTACTTCAGGCTCGTTCACATATTCATGCAGCCGTTCGAGCAGATCAGTCGCCCGCGGCCCGTTTTTTTGAGTTCGGCGTAAAGCTGCTGGTGCATGCAGAAGGGGAGGCAGTTTTGGCAGACACGCGTGCTGTCCCAGGTGAGCTCCTGATCATGATGACCTTGCATCACATCTTCAGCAACCTGACAGCAAGGGCAAGCGACTTTTGCATGTTCCCGGAGGCTGCGCGGTGGATGTGGTGGGGTGTGCATGTTGCAGTCAGCGAATTCTTTGCACTTGGTGATTTGGTGCCCTTCACGTGCCGACACGTTGCATATGCCCAAGCATACTTGCACAACGCAGCCATCTCGGACCGCTCGCAGTCCCACTCGCCTCGCGCTGACCATGATTAGACTGTGGGCCTGTTTCTTGTCACTTGCCCCAAAGTGTTGATCCGAGTGCAGCATGTATCGCGTCTCTGCGGGGCTCCGCTTGCTTTCTCAGACTTCAGCCCCCAAGTTTTTACAGGTACAGCTGAAGTGAAGTAGGTGAGGTGCCGAAGTGCAGTGTTCAGTTGGAGTGAATCTCAGCCCACGTTTCCCCCATGCCCCAGTGGTTGTCCTATCATGTGCTCCGAAGCCCCAATCAAGCTCAGGCTTTTCAGCGCAGTGGCGGAGGGCTCGGTCTCCTTCCTGACTTTGGGAGGCCAGCTGACTGAAAGGAACAGTCGATACTTTTTCTCGACGGGGTCTCGCATCTGAGAGAGGCTGTGAGCATGCTTTGTGTCCCCATGTCAAGTCATCCCTTGCGATTTACATCTTGGAGGCAAGCACCCTAACATGGCCAAGCAGGGCATTAGATGGGGGCATTTGCCTTTTGGGCTTTTTGTGTAGGGGAAGAGAAACAGCAAACTACATCGGTCTCACAAGGGCTCTTGCTGATGTGCCGTCGAACCCGTCTGTGCCTCTTGCCATATCTTGCCCATGCTCGTGAGCACTCCCAAGAACAGGCACCCGAGCACCCAAACCCCTGCCCTGTGCCGAAAGCCGAGACTGGGGTGGATATGCTCTCGGGAGCTTTCACCAGACCACGGTGACGGCAGTGGCACAGCAGATGGCAAAAACTGCGACGCAGGCTGGCGCATCTTTCGTAGTCAACCCCTCAGCTCTCCTCCGATGCTGAGTCCGTGTGTGTGAGGGAGAGGGAGAGGCAATACTTATGTGAACAGCTGACGAGACACATGAGCCCAGCGACCAATCCAGAGCCGCTCAGCTCATGAGGTTAATACCGGCGACAACTTCTACTACTGTGGCATTACTGGGACTGCTGATCATCAAGTTGCTGAAGATTTCACGAATGTGTACAGCAACAAGTCTTTAAAGGCAGGGCTTGCGTAGCGTTCGCAGTTCAGAGTGGCAGGTTGGTTCCCGCACAGAACAGCTCGAGAAGCCCCCGCCCCCTACTTCCTGTCATGTCCTGCTTAGCGCCGTGTCATCAGTCAAAAAGCTTCTGAAAGGTTCCATGGTACTCAGTGTTGGGCAACCATGAGTACGGCCCGGATCCCAATAACGTACAGAGGCTAGAGAAGTGGCCGACCTTTGCACGTACGTGGCCGCACATGCTGACGAGGCTATAACGTGGAGGCCCAGTGTCAGTTGTCCAGCATCTCGCCTGCAAGAGGTGTTGGTGCTCACACTTGCACTGCCCGTGTCAGACCACCTTGGAGTCAAGGCAGTAGACATAGTTCAGTGCCCAGAATTAGGTGTGCTCAGCAATTGGGTCATGGACAGCCGGTACTTCTCCAAGCGGGTTGCATTGGGCAGCGGCCACTTCATCTCTTTCATCTTCCTTGACACGTCCCCCTGCGTGGCAGCCTACCGGGCTGACGACCAGCATCTGTCCTGAAAGTGGCTTTTGTTGTTGTGGCAAACCCTGACACTAAGCAGAATGTCGAGAGAGAGAGGTAGCCCCTGTGGCACGAAGGAAGGAAGGAAGGAAGGAAGGAAGGAAGGAAGGAAGGAAGGAAGGAATCCGCAGCGCGCACACACACACACACACATCGGCTGCTGCTAAGGGTCCACGCATGGCATTCGAGGAAACAGCACTGAGCTTGAGCTGAGGTCCCACTGGGATCCATGCAGCAGCGAATTCCCGACCTGCGAGCCCATCGTGGAGGGGCCCTGCAGATTCCACGAGAACATCCTGCGGCCCTGCCTGACTGAGTCGTGGTTTGACGGAGGACTGCTTCTTGAACTCTAGACCAAGGTCCCAAAATTGCACCACTCAGTTCGAGTGGTTCAAGGCCGAGCTGGCAAAGGCCTGGCGGCGCAGTGGCGTAAGACCGAACATTGCACCCCCCCTTTTTGAATGTGCCAGGTGCCAGCGAGTGACTGGCTTATTGTGGTTGGACACCACCCGGCTGATGAAATGGATGTAGAGGATTTTGTGTCGCCGATGAGCCATGGTTGAAGCAGGAGGTGTTTTTTATTTACTTCTTTTATCATTGCCCTACATGATCTCAGCAGCAAGCTGCCATTTGAATTTGCTGTGGCTGTCGCAGGGTGCAGCATGGCTTCGACCTCTATTTGAATGGTCACACTCACCTACTGTCTCTCGGCTCACCCTGAGCTAGCAAATTCAACGCTGCATCGCGACCATCTACGTGGAATCGTGATATGTAGTGGTGGTGTCACCCTCTGAGGAACCACTACACCATCAACGGAGGTGGCGCTTACGTCACAAGCGGTGCTGGTGCGATGGTTCGTACGAAGGACTGAAGGTTCGAGATAGCTGTCGAGCCGCAGTTTTGGCTAAGCTCTCAGACCCCTCTGAAGCCTAGAATTAATGCCTGTCTGGTCGATCGGAGCTCCTGTCGCGGAGGACGACGCTTGTCGCGGGTCTGTATGTTCCACTGAGTTTCCCAGAGCTGCCTAAATACAGATGACAAAGCAACCCGTGCTCAGTTGGCGGGTGGCACGCCATGACCGGCAAAGCTGGATTGACCTGTGCCCTCGGCACAACAAGCCGCGGTCGGGAGATCTCAAACACGTGCCCTCAGGAATTGCGGTTGCAAGGCCAAGGGCCAAGTCACTTGAATTTTCTCCGACATTGGCAGGATCAAGATGACGAGGAGTCCCACCTGGTCGCCGGAAAGGGCTCGAAAAAGGCAGGTGCCCGATTATGAAGAGGTGTGGGGTGCGTGTAGCCAGTCCCGGACATTTGCGAGGTTCAACTTGTGTGGGAGGAGAAGGTCGCAGGCTTCACGTTGCACACCTTCTCGTCCGACTTCAAGGTGCGGCTGGGCACAACTAGCAGTGGCAGATTCAACTTATGTATGCAGGGGCGGGGAGAGTTTTGAAGTGCCACCAAAGCATCGCCAAAGGACTTGAAGACCGACTACATTTCTTATACCGGGGACGTCCTGCATTCCTTCAACGTGACGCGTGGATCCGGGCCGGGGTGTCAAGCGAGATGAAACTGCAAAGGGAGCTATCACGGCATGGTTTAGATGCGATGTTCATGGTGCCCGCTGGCCTTCGGACCGTCGGAAGGCCGTCGCCATCGCCGCCATCGCCACCTTCACCACCGTCGCAAGGCCGTAGAACCCATAGCTTTCGGAACTATCAGCAGGCAGCCATGCCCAGACTGGGCACCGGACCAGTCCTGATGCAGGCTCCTGTTCGAAGTATGGCTGCGGAAGGCTTCGGGAGACCAACGGCCCTGAAATGCACTGAGCTTACCAGTGGGCCGCCTGACGAGGTACGATCCCAGCCACACTTGCCAGTGCAACTCCTTTTGCAAGGAGTCACCACTTCATGCATGCACAGGATAGGAAATCTCCTGCGACAAACTGACCTGCGGACCAGGAGCACGCAGATTGCTGCTCTGATTACTCGAAATCTTGTGCTGGGCCATCCAGAGGCTCATGCAAGGAGTTCGGCTGCGGCAGGCTGGAAGCTAGCATAGAAGGGGTGAGTGCGAGCCCAATGCCGAACGCCGTTTCATCATCTTCGCGCTCGCTTTGCATTGAATAGGTTCAACCCCAAGCAGAGCTGCCAGTGCAACTCTTACTGCAAGGAGCGAAAACCCTACCCGGCCCAGTCCTGTCGATAGTTCAAGACTATGTGCTTCATCGTCATCGTCGCTAGATCGGCCACCTCTCGATTCGATGTGCAGCATGTTCTGATGCGGGGAGGAGCACAAAGACTGTTGCTCAGACTATGACACCACTTGCGGGGGCATTGAGACGGTCGTCTGAGCTGGGAAGTGTAACGAAGGCGGAGTCGGGGACACGTTAGGGGTGTGATGGGCCTATGCCCACAGCCTGGGAAATCCTGCCGCTGAAGCCGCATACCCGGCTTCGCAAACTTTAGCCTTTTCCCAGACTGCTCTAACCCCTAGTCGTGATGGTGCATTTGCGCAGGCTGTTTACTTTAGCGTCTTGAAACTCTCTTAGGCAGAGTGGCATTGCAGCATGCAAGCTGCAAATAGTGCTGACTCTGAACAAGATGTCGGCGGGCTGCGCTTGAATGGATGCTGCGCGACATGTTGTTTGCCGCACCCTTTTCTCTAGAAGCATGAGCAGCTTTGCATCCAATCATGCGTTGTGCTGGCGACTTTTGGTCGCTTGCCAAAAGCTCTTCCCGAACCCAGGCGTCCACACAATTAGTGTGCCTGTGATATGCCGCATCAAATGCAGTTCGCGACCGTAGCGCGGACAAGTTTACAGCCCGGCATCGAGACTTCCAAAGCTCGCTGAAGAGAGGCATCAAACGCGTGGAGTCGCTTGTTGCTCCAGGCATGGGCGCCTATATCATCGGCCTTGGATGCGGGCGCTGTGCTTTGCTTAGAGTAATTAAGCCACAAGTGGCGTGAAGCCAGACAGTCAGTATGCAAAGCTTGCTCATTGCCTCTGCTTGTAGTAGAGCTTCACTGCCACCGGTCGCTGTTGTAGAGAGCAGAGTCATCCCAGCCCTTTGAAGGTCATTTCTGGGGCTGTTTGGATGGATGCTGTGAGCTCACGACCATCTTCCTGTGTTTTGTCTGCAAAATCTGCCTTGTGACCATGACAAGTTGAGCTGCAGCAAGGTGGCAGTGGGTGAGGGGCACTTATTGTCTCGTTCGTTTGTGCACTGTCAGGAACAACCTGTACCTCCTCAACGATGTGGAAATAGATGGGCGGAGGCTTAAGGACTCGGGTGGAGAAAGTGCTCGCAGGGCAGTCTGTCAAACCCATGCAGTAGCCTTATGGTCGTAACGACGATGTAGCAGCTAGCAACCGTTAGAAAGCTTGCTTGCCGGACTCGGACTACCTCAAGTTTGGTGCCTAAAGGCATAGACCAGCATCCCAAGTGATTCGCGCGCAGGAATTCTTTCCACGATGGGTTGTTGCTGCCAACGGGGTCATCCTTTGGGTGGGCTTCATTGCCTTCAGGCGCATGCTTTGATAGCAACGGCCGAGACCTTGAAACCCACGTAAGATCACACAAGTCGTGACTTGGTCGACCTACATTGACGTAGATAGAGTGCACGGCGAGTTTGGCAGCATTGCTGTGTATAGTCGGCAGCCAGGCAACTTCAGATATGATAAATTAAGCTTTCCCACTGACCAACTGCAGGCTCGCCCTGTTCCCGACGTGGTTCGCAGCTCAGCACATCATCCTGGAAGGAGCACAGGGGAGCACAGACACTCGGCAGACTCGGCAAGCGGATGCTTGGCAGACGTTGACCTGGGCCAAGCGACACTCCTCGAAGCTGGTGCTTCACTGGGCGCAGCGGCACAGTGGCGAGTTTTCCGTGACTCGCTGCTAAGGTTGTACATGTTCTACAAGGATATGAAAGAAGCTCCGTCCAAGAGCTCGGCCGTCATTACAGATTTAGAAAGCATCGCGGCCGCCATCAGAAGAAGCTTGTTCTGGGCCGTTCGAGAAATGACAAAGCGCTGTGCTGCACTGGAGAGAAATGTCCTACTACTCTACGCAAAGGAGTAGCCTGCGTTCTTTGTGCTCGTGTCCCGTGTTGTGTTTGCCGACCTTTTTGTTTTTTCCCGCCTCTTCCGCATTCACGAACTGATCCGAGGGTATCTTTACCCCGGTGTCAATCTGGTCTTGCTGCTGCTGTCGATCGCTTGGCCGGAACCTTGGTAATTACCACGGCCGCATAGATTCAGTATGAACCACGGAATGTGCATCCGCACGGCTACCAGAAAATGGCAGATGCAGCACAGCTGACTCGCTGTGCCGAGGTTTGTGCCCCTCACCCGCGGAATGGTGAAATCTGTCAAGGCCATGTGCAGGGCCTTGTGCTCAGCTGAAGCAGCTGACAGTGGAAAGCTTTCGGTTCAACCAGTCTCTCTTGAGGGTGTCTTATTTTGTTTATTTATATGTAATTATGCACAACAAGCGAACAAGCAAAGATACACACACACACACAAAGTCACCAAAGCGTCCGTCGCAAAGCTCGAAGGACCCAAGCCTGTCCTGCAGCGTCACTGAAGCCCGGTGAAGCTCTTCTTTGAAGTTTGCAGCTCAGTGCCAGGCGGTGGGCAAGGTGGAAGCCGCTTGGCTGAAGTAAGCAGCTACTGGCGATACCGAAGTGTAACTAACTTACCTATCTGTCAGTTGTTCTTGTATCCGTAAGAATCGAACCTGATCGGAATCAGCAGTTCGCTTGTTACATGCACTGCTTCTTTCGAAGGCAAAGGCTGCCAAGCAGAACTAGCTGTCAAGCTCCTTGGTGTGCATGCTCGAGTTCTGGAAGTCTACTCTTTGTGCATCGGGCTCAGGGGGCCACCTGCAGCCGCTAGAGCTGTGTTAACCTCGTGCTTCAGACTTGGCGAGTATCTAGAAGTGCGTTTTCACGTCAGGGCATTAAGCGGCGAGGACCATCTTTCGCGAACTTCACGAGGGACGACGTCGGCTGATTGATCACTGACAGGGCTGTGCATCATAGTTTCACCTATGCAGTTTACACAGACTCGTGCTGACAAGGATGTTGCTGATTGACGCTTTTCCAGGCCTAGTCTAGCAACCGCAGGATGTTCAAGATCGGGGTAGATGATGATAGATGCAAAGGTGTTGTGCAAGTCGGCGATCACGAATCGGAACTTCACAGAAACAGGTCGTCCTGGGGCCCTTCTTGTTTTCCTTCTCCGTCCCACAACACTCTTATTCTTATTGGTTCGCCCACTTTCGGGATAGTGTCAGGGTCACGTAAACTCAACTCACAGATCCCTACCCGTTATCCTGATCCGACGATGTACTGTAACTTATCGGGGAAGTAAGGTAAAACACGAGCCTACATTCCGCCTTGACGACACATGTGTGATCATACGACCCGTTCCGCAACTGTGAAAACCTTTGCACCCCTGGAGCTTTTGCTGACGAAGAACGCTGCATTAGGACGGTCTGCCATGGTGATGTTGCTCCAGAAGCGTCAAACAGTTGTCCGGCTTGGGCAGACCAACGTAATATGCCATTTCGTGCCACGCGATGTCCAAACCGACCGAGCAATCCTTGTGACTGATTCTACCTGGCACTATGTCAGTGGCCGTTTGTGCCTCAACGCCCGAGCTGGCGGCGAGAAGCGCGTCAGCTTGAACCAAAGGCTGCTGCTTCTGTTTTGAAGGCTTGCAGTGTTCATGCATAGGACGTGTTTTATGAACAAGGGTTAGTGGAAGCTTTTCAGGCTGTGCACAGATTCGCCTGGTTGAGGAGAACGTGCAATACAGCAAGCATGGTTCGAAGCTTGCGTTTTGAAGATCTCAGCTCCCTCAGGCTGTCTTCCTGTCAGACTTTTCCATCCCCACTGGGTTTCAAGCCTTCGTCTGGCTACGTACCTGAAGGCTACTTTCAACGCTTGCTTGAGCAGCCGGTGCAGTGCTGCTTTTAATCGCATTCGCCACCTGGAAAAGGCTCACACCTCGGAACCATGTCCGTATGGCCTCGTCTAGTGGTAGAAAGCTGGCCTCGCATACCCTGCTCATCGCGATGTCTCCAAGCGTGTGCATGCAGAAAGCGACTGGATCTGTGCCAGGCCGTCTTCTGTCAGCAGTGACGACTTGAGGGCTGCGGCCTCTGGCAGCCTCTACCAAGCAATGACATTGTCGGTCATTGCCACCCATTCAGCGCGTTGAATGTTACAGGTGCATGATCGGAGCAACCCCTTCAGTGCCCTCCAGGATTTCAAGGTGCGAAGTGCGAAGGTCAGCTTTGCACCCATTGCTTCACTGCTTCGTAGCCTGAAGGAGGGAGAGGAGGAGGCCGCCTGCCTTCTTTCAACGGAACTTCTTAGGCCGTATGGAAAATCTTGGGCATTCTGGCTGCAGTGCGTGTATCTTACAACGGATCTGCCGAATTGGAGTGGTGAGCGCAGGCTCCGAGCACAGGCTGGGACTGATCTGCAGGATTTCGCATGTCCACGTCAGCTTCAGGATTCGGGGAAATTCAGGGGTTGAATTGGCATACCGTTTGTGGCAATGTGTAAGTGCACGTGAGTGAGTGTGTGTGTGTGTGTGTGTGTGTGTGTTCGTCTGTGTGTGTCTGTGTGGAAGCGAACAGCAGCTGTCGAGGCAGTCTGCCCGCAAAGCCTCGCTTGAAAGACCGTTGCAAGTGGACAGCTGCTCGTCTTGAAGTGCTTGGATGAATCGGTATGGCATGGTGTGTGACCAGGAAAATACACCGATCCGAAAAACAGGGAATTGCGCTAGTTGGAGACCTAGAAGGATCCCAAACACGTAAGTGCACAGAATTCATGCTTGAAGTTTGACTGTTTTCATGTCCCCCGCTCCGCGAGTTGCCACTTGGCAATGCTCGCAATACCCTGCGCGCTTGTAGCTTACAACATACAAGTCCGACCAGGCAAGGCGGCACCGAAACGAAAGATCGAAATGCCAGCATGCAACATGCAGCTGTGAATGCCCAAAACTACCGCAAATTCGTGACTTCTGGAGTTGGACATTCAACCGCGTGCGACAAAAACACGAGAAAGATGGTTGGAATCGCCTGGCGAAGATGTGCCCTACAGGTAAACCTTAGAAAAAGATCCGCCCCAAAGCTCTCGCACTTCGGAACTTGCTGTCGTGGCTTTAGCTGCATGGGCGGACAGAGGTCAAAAGCTACAAAAACGGCACAGAGACTACGTGGGACGTGCTTGAGTCGCCACTTGCTTGCACTACGGGGGTCATGTTCGCAGCGGGCTCGTTGGAAGGAGTATTGCCGACCAGTATCTAAACATGAAGGCGGCGAAGACGGAAGTGAGCTGCAATTGGTGCTCGACGGCCCCACTCGCAGACTCTCACCAAGGGATGGACATCTCCGCAGCATGCGCATCGTTGGCAAGGAGACCGCCGTGCAGTGCAGAGCAGTGCACCTATGCGAGAACATGCAAAAGAGCTTGACCATTCTCGTCTCATGTCCGGTACGCGAGTCCTTCTGTCAATCACCCCCCCCCCACAGCTCGTTGAGAATGGAACGAAAAGCAATGTCAAGTTTCTGATGGAGCATCGGGCTTAGCACACCCCGAGCGTTGGGCATGCCTTTGTATGGACTGGGGAAACAGAACAGAATCACACTCCCTCTGTCAATTTCAGTGATTGCGTCTCTCCGCATGCGTATCGGTTTGTGTCGCTTGGTATGTCTCTCTATCTTCTTGTTGTGCTCCTTTCCGTTTCTCTTTGTGCCTCCCCGTCATGCCTGGACGCTACTTATGTTATGGCTCTGGAGTTGCGACACGACTGTGTTGATTGTCATGCATCGCAAACACAGGCTTTCAAGCAAGGGCCCAAGTGCAGCTAGGATTAGCCACTTCAGGAGCCCGTGCTGCCGGCTCAGGCGAGAAGACGGGTCCACTGGTGCAGTTTGAAGCGGTGCAGCTGCACTCGTGTTTTGGTTGCTGCTCAGAGCGCTAGTCTCAACTCAACGGGTCTGACTGTGCTCAAAGATGTCGGTGAGGATCACAAGTTGTAGGTGCAATGGGCGTATGTGGTGGAAAGTCAGCCAAGCGACAGCAAAGCCGAGAGCTCCGCTTTCACGACGGGTTCCAGTACAGCCCCCTTGAATCTAATGATTTTGGGCCGCTTTCCGCCGACAAGGACACACTGGACATTGTCCAGTTTGCGGCCCCGATCTTTGTCGCGGAGGAAGGTGAAGGATTCAGTGTCAAGCTAATGCGATTGGGTTCGCTTGCTGGCACCGTGAGCTGCTTCTTCCAGACGGAATCAGGCTCCGGCAAAGCAGGGAAACGCTTTGTCCACACAGAGGGGGAGGTCGTGTTCGCCGACGGCCAATTCGAGCAGAGCATTGACATTGAGATTCTGGATTCGCCAACGTGGTCAGCAACCCTGGAGTTCAAGATGGTACTGAGCAATCCCAATGGGTGTGCATTGGGGAAGTACCTGAAGGTTTGCCGCATTAAGGTCCTGGACGGAAACCCGTTTCCCAACGAGGACTATGCGGAGCCTTTGAAAGCAGGCCCTGAGGCGATGGAGGACATCAACCCACTACCTCTGTTCGTCGACTTTTGCAGGCTGATGCTGAAAATACCTGGGAACTCGACGCGATTTGCGGTGACCTTGCTCTGTGACCAGCTCAAGAATGCCTATGTCTGGTTTCAGCTCAAGGCTTCGGTCTACATGGTAAATGTGATCTTTGGTGGAGCAGATGCGGCAGACCAACTATTCATCCGGGGGGATGCCGTGACGACTGCCAAGTTGCTCGGGTTGTTGTACATCGGACTCCCACTACTCCTGCACCTCTACAAAGAAGCCAAGACTCGAATGGACATAGCTGGTCGTTGTGGCTACTACTTGCAGACTAGCTTGATGCGGAAATACATGAACTTCAGCGACGACTCCAGAGCAGCGGTCTCTCTAAACGAAGTCCAGAAGATCGTGACCTCTAAAGCGTTGGATGTTTCGAACAGCCTGGACAACGTGTCGTCCATGCTTGAGACGCTGGGGAGGCTGATCATCTTGAACTACTTCGCACTTTCTAGTGATCCTGGCATGCTGTGGGCTGTGATCACAATGCCTGTGGTCATGACTCTTTGGGTGCTCCTGCGCCAGAGGTGGTTGCAAAAGCCTGAGGAAGACGGCCCCTACAAGAGGGCAGTCATGGAACTGGTGGGTTCCATCAGCGAGTCTTAGTAGCAGAGCAAGCAACCTTGATTCTTGTTATTGGGGCACTATAGTCCCAGATTTCTGTATCACCCCAAAGATTAATCCCTAAGTAAGGAATGCTACCAATTTTTCCTTAGCTCCCCAAAGAAACTGGACAAGAAAGGAATACTACCCGCTCATCGCCGCCTACTTTCAAAGACCTGCCATGAACGAGAAGTTCGCCGCGCGTGTGACCAAGCTAGCCGACGCGCCTCAGAGCAGCATCTGTCTATCTAATCTATCTAGCTATCTCTCTATCTATGTATCTATGTATGCACCTTTGTCTATGTGCTTTTGTGTTAGTGCTTTGTGGCATGTAGAATGAAATGCAATACAGTTTAACACGCTTGAGTACAAAAAGCACGACATGATGGAATAGAAAAGATTAAAACAAAATATACCAGAATTTCGTGCAATACAAAGGACTTAGAATAGAATAGACTGTGATAGAATGTACAATGTAAAAAAACAATGGAATATACCAGACAGAACAAGATGATACAGTACAGTGTCCTAGAATAGAATGCAGTAGAATGTTCAGTAGTATATAGTAGAATATCACAGGCTATGCTGTACTATAGCTAATACAGTATGATACAATGCGCTACAATGGCATAACATCTGCGGTAACATAGCACAACATATCTATATATATATATATTAATTATATGAGCCCTAGTACGATCTAGTTTGTTTTAGCCTTAAGCTGACCTTATCTAACATAGTATAATATATATATATATATACATGTGCCATGTGGGAGCCAAAAATATATACATGTATAAAGTAGTAGAACTCAACTCCATGTAATGTGATACAGCATACTACAGAATATTCAGGTTGATATACTGTGTTATGATGTATAAATAAAACATATATATAGAGATATGCCAATATAACACGATTACACGTTCTATATACATAATGCATAAGCATAGTACCACATCATTTGTTATACTATAATTGTAAAATGCAGTATCGTATAGTATTATATACATATAGATTTATAGCAAGATACAATATACTATATAGGAAAAATACAGAAGAGGACGCTGTGGGAACCTATCGTTGGACAGGTTCCCACACGTTCTCTTCCAGAAACCTGGTTTGCTTCAAGTTTCGCACATGTTCTCTTTCAAAAACCTGATTTGATTCGCGCCTCCAACATTGCCTTGAATCAAACCAGGTTGAACCGGGCAGGAGTCCTGGAATCCAAGATTGCCCAGAAGCCTTTTGGGGGCATCTTGGATCTTGCATTTCGCGGCCCTGCCCGATTGATGTTCAATCAGCCGATTGAAATACGATAGGCCGCGACCCGGAATCCAATATCCAAGATGCCCTCGGAAAGTTTTTTTGGGCAATCTTGGATTCCAGGGCCCAGCCCGACTGAAGTTCAATTCAACCGATTGAAGTACACGTTCATGGGGGCCTCGGACAAGGAACATACGCTTCAACGCTATTGGGCTGCGGTTTCAGGACTTGAAGGCTTGAGCACAACCATCTTTCCGTCCTAAATTTAATCAGTACGGCTGCAGTTGAAGTTACACGTTGTTTGCAG
>CAJNDV010036762.1:0-21553 GCA_905221635.1 Symbiodinium sp. CCMP2456 | reverse complement strand
CTCCGAACTGAAATGGCAGTTTCTGGCAAGAAAGCAGCAGATGTCTCTTGGTCCGACTTGCTCTTGCGGCAACACACCCAAAAAAACGAGTGCGAGAATCCTTGAGTTACTTTCGAGCTCAGGTTCCGGCAGAGATCCTCGGCATGATCGCCACCTGATGCGCTGTCAGCCCGAAGCTATGCGAATTGTCTGAAGCACTCTATACCTGACGAAGACTCGACACGATCTCGAATTGCAGGTGTAAAAACAAAAACTTGCAGAGTTTCGATGCAGCCACGTACAGAAGCTTCCTACAGTTTTTGAAACCCCTGATATTGGATCATATTGGATCCTTACAAGGTTGAGAAGTTGAAGGCTTAGGGCTCAGGGTTGAGGCTTAAGGCTTATACTGCAGGGTTGAGGTCCTATTCGGGTTGGGGGTCTACGACTGAGATCTCAGCGCTGCAAGCTTTCGGGGCTTGGGGTTGTGCTGCGAAGATTCGCCGTCAACGTCGGAATGTAGCTTCGGGTTGTACATGTCCTCCCTTCCAACTGTCATGTGAACTTTGTCCGATTCGGACAGGAACCCAGCTCCAGGCCTCCGGAACTCAATTTCAGG
Source organism: Symbiodinium sp. CCMP2456 (assembly GCA_905221635.1). Taxonomy (NCBI): domain Eukaryota; class Dinophyceae; order Suessiales; family Symbiodiniaceae; genus Symbiodinium; species Symbiodinium sp. CCMP2456. The sequence goes on along the minus strand of CAJNDV010036762.1, from coordinate 20,955 downwards.
ACTCGGACCCTACAGCCTCATCCATCCCAATCCCATACAAACCCAACGCCCAAAACCGAAGACTGCAGAGGAAAGCATCAGGCATCCTCCCACTGTGCGGTCCCTGTATGATTGATCGGTTCACGGTACACCAGACACATAGCACCTACCGGGACCAACCAACCTTTCGAAACGATTACCTGACACGTGGCTTGCGGCTGCCCTGCAAGGTTTCGGTTAGGGGCCGTGCCCGATTGTTTCGTGATGACACCGGCTGGATGACCCGCAGTTGCATCCAATGCGAGCCTGCGGCCCTCTTCACCGGCGTGCTCGGATGGAGATCGAGGCCTGCCGAACTCACTAAAACAGTCAAACGTGGCAATGTTGGTTGGCATCTGCCGCCGCCTTCCGGCTCCTTCTTAGCAGTTGCAGCAGTAGCACCTCACAGTTTCAGCCAAACATAGCGAGAACCTCGTGCTTGCTTCGATGACTTGCCGACTTGCCTGTCCCCGACTTTGCCGACTTCAGAGCCTTGCCAAGACGACCATGCATCAATTTAGAAAACAAGGATGTCTTGAGCCCGCGACGAGTCCGATGCCTCTCGGGCAGCCGGAGCCCGTCCACCGGCCGTCAACGAAGATGCTCTTGTGAGCCATAGACAACCTTGTGAAAGATTGTCGTCTTGCGCACCACACAAGCTGTCAGCGACTCAGAGCACTCATACTGGCCCACGACGAGAGGCAGAAACAACATCGAACCACGAGCAAAGCATCAACAAACGACTATGACATTGAGGGACAACAATAACGGCCACACAAAACGTACGGCACGACAGCACCAGACGCAGCACAGCAACCCCGTCCAGGACCGACACCGCCCACTGCAGAAAAATAAAACCCGCACAATCCCACGCAGCACAACACTGTCCAGTGGTTTGCGGCGAACGCACCGATTACTAACTAGAATTAGTTAAAACCGTCTCCCTGCGGACCAGAAACTCGCAGCCGGCCACCCAAACACCCAACCGCGACCAGTAGGCTGGAGTGCCTTTGCCCCCGCAAGTGCGGGACGTGCACAGCTCCAGCTCAGGAGGACGCTCCTGTTGACAGGAGTTCTTCAAATGCGACCAAGCAGAAACCAATTCAACAATGTGTCTCTCCTCCGGCGCAGCAGCCATTCTCACCAGCTAAACGAGAGCCGAAACGGCTTCTGCATGTTTATCGCTGATCACACGGCAGGCGAAGCCAGCATCCACAACTAAATCTAACGATGTTGGCTGAAATGCCCGATGTATGACGAATACACTTTCGTTTCAGCTGTGGCTGAAATAGTTCCAGGGCGATGTGCGACCCCCCAAAAAAGCCAGCGGGTAGCAACGGGGATCCCTAAACCGTATGGGGATTAGGTTTTAGGGCTCTGAGGGTTCGGGGTTTAGGGTCGCAGAAAGGTGGGTGCTAGAAGGGTTCTAAGGATTCTATATAAGAATGCTTGTATACGGGGTCTACATGGCTTATGAGAGTTCTAAACGGGTTCTGCACTGAAGCATAAACCTTCTGAAACTTTGAAAAGCAAGCCGATGGCAGAATTTGTGGACAAGGAGCTGGCAAGGATGCACCTCTGCGGCAAGATTACCCATAGGCCCCATCGTAGTTCCTTTTTGGGATTACCTTATAGGATTCTATATATGAACCCCCAAAAGGAACTACTTTAGGGCCTATGGGTAGTGTTTGGTTCGAGGGTAGGAGCCTTCTTTTTCTGCTTTCTATTTTGATGTCGTTGAGGAGGAGGGGTGACTCGGACCGAGTACAGATGCTCGTGCATTAAGTCTCCGTGGGGACTGCTAAAAATGCTACTGTTGAGTGTGGAGGCTGGTCCTGCGCAAGTCGATCTCTGGAGTCAGCAAGGTCAGCTAGAAAGCTGCACAAGTGGAGCAGTGATTCGATCTCGATCTCTCACAGACCATGAAAGCGTAGGATTGAAAAAACAAAGCAGTCTAAGACTCAAATGGATACATGCACAAGCTTGACTGCGCCTTATGCGCACTTCGTGCACGAAACTGTTTGGGATGATCACGGAAATCTCAGCTTCCGGCTACTTCCGGCATGGCAGCTGTCGTTGCCGAAGAGTCTGCTGCAACTGCTTGTGCAGTCGCCTGCACGCGAGAGTTGCTCGTATGGGGTTTCGGGTTTCGGTTGATGGTTTAGGGAGCTTAGGGTTCAGATGCAGTGACTCGTACGTAAGGCCCTCCTTGTGCTCGGATGGGAGATATGCTCGGAATGCGGTCAGAAGGGTCTTATGTCAGCAGCCAGACATTCCGCTCCCACAGAGCATTTTTCATTTTACGTGGCGCAGCAAATGTGCCTCTGGCTGAGTGCTTAGGGCTTCGGAGATATGGCCGACCGAACATGTGAAAGGCCAGGTATTGAGCACGGAAGCTGAATACATCTCTTCAGTGCCCCCAATCCCGTCTACATTCCTGCCCTAAACCCTAAACCCTAAACCCTAAACCGATACTGCTTCGTAGTGCCGTGCCGAACTCGCGGGCCTCGAGGTAACCTAGACTTTCCCCCTTCCATCTTTTTCAACAAAACAGACCCTGAGCCCTGCACCTTAAATCCAACCTTCAACCCTACATAATTGCACAAGTAGCTATATCTCCTTTGTTGTCGGGAATAACCGCTATAATCAACAAGTTTTTTGGATCCGCAGGAAACACTCTAAAGCCTAAACCCTAAACTCCCGAACCTGCAACTCTAATGCTCTAAATCACACGCGCCCTTGCCTTGGCTCCCCTCGCAAACGCTGCTCCTGCGAGTGTCCCCGGTGGATAGGCCGGTGCCTTGCAACGTAGCAATAGGTACAATAAATGCATTCTAACTCATTGGAATCCAACTTAAATTTCAAAAGAATCCTATAACAGATATGTGGCTAGAAAGATAAAGGTTAGTCTTATCGCGCAATGAGTCAGAAGTACAGTCGAGAACTTGCTATGTAGCCATCGATCTTTCAAACGACCCTCCGACTCCAGATCTGGGTGGGAGGGTCGACATAACATGGACCCTCTGCTTCAAAACCCCGGTACCAATCCTAAATCCTAAATCTATTACAGCCCTGCATATCCTTAATGCCTCTACACCTGAAGCACTTACACCTCCAACAAAAACATAACACGGCACCAACCATCCGCACACCCACTGACCCGAAGTCCAAGCGCACGAAAGCTCATTGAAGCCTGCAAATGCTGAACCTCTGATATTCCCCAAGAGCTCTAGACTAAAAACATCCAAAATTTTGAATCCATGTAGAAACTTCTTCAACCATAACCCTTAAAACCTAAACCCCTTAAGCCCTAAACCCTAAACCCCTAAACCCTAGACCCCTAAACCCGAAGCACTGTGGACGAGACAGCTGGGCCAGGGCCGCATCAGGATATCGGCAACCAAAGCAGTGTGATAATCGGACCTCAACAAGTCTGTTTTCGAGTTTAGGGTTTTGGGTTCAAGGGTTGAGGGTTTAGGGGTTAGGGGTTTAGGGTTTGGGGGTTTCGGGTTCAGGCGTTTTCGTATTCAAGGGTTAGGGGTTTTAGGCATTTAGTTTGTGTTTGAGCGCTTCTTCTCCGACCAACAGCCGAAGATCCCATTACAGGAAGGCGAGGGTGGCACATTTGGCCACACAAAACACACTAACACCAGGCACTCAACTGTCACGATGAGGTAATTCCATGGACCCCGAAGCCCTTGCACCATAATGACGTTCTTGCCCCGCCGCATGCCCTGGACCCTGTTCCGAATCAGCCAACCTCTGACCCACGAACATCGCAACCATGTCAGCCCCAAGGAGGTCCGAAACTTCATCGTCACTCATTACCCAGGTTTAGTACGAGACACTAAATCACAAACTACTGACAAAACCAAAGAGCACGCCTTAAAGTAAAATGCTCTAAGCACTCAGCAAAGCCTTGTTCCTTGGGACCTGGGAGCCTCGAAAACAACGATAAGCCCCCTATTAAGGTTTAGAGTTTAGGGTTTAGGGTGGAGGGTTTAGGGTTTAGGGAGAGAAAAAACCTCGACCCCAAGCCAGCGGCTCGTCTTTGGCCCGGTCGTGTGGCTGCTTTGGCCACCTGCCCGGAAGTGGTACTTGCAGCGCTCATGGATTTACCTCGGGAACCTCAATCCGTTCGTTTGCCCTATGTAAACCGTTCGAAACAGAGGGTTTGGTGTTATAGCAAGAGGCCTGCAGGATTTATTGCAATCCTCGACGTTTGGTGTTGCGGAGGTGTTTCAACATTCCGCTTGTTGCTTGCACCTGATGCTGACGAAGACATTTGCTAAGTCCTGCAGCCTCTGTCTTGTAGTGATTCAGGTTTCACCCAGAACAATCCCACCTGCATGAAACCATGAAGCACTCGCAAATCCTTTCCCCAAATCCCTAAACTTTAAACCCCAATACACCGCCAAACCCGGGAAAACCCTCAAACCCAAACCCCTATCAACCCCAAACCACCAAACTAGCCTTCAACGTAAACCCTATTTTAAATCCTGAACCCTGTAGCCTTAAACCCTAAAAGCCCTAAGCCCTAAACCCTGTAACCCTAAACCCTAAACCCTAAACCCTAAAACCCTAAAGCCCTAAACCCTAAACCCTAAAGCCCAAAGCCTAAACCCTGTAACCTTCAAGCCCAGCCTTCCCAGCCGCTCTTCCAGGCGTTGCACCGCATTCCGCAGAGCCCGAAGCTCTGCCTTGAGAAGGAAAGGGGCAAAACTCTGGTCATAAAAAAAAATATATATATATATATATAGAGAGAGAGAGAGGAAAAAAAACAGCGGCCTGTAGTGCGACGCTTTCTGTATATGTATATATATATATATACATATGTATATATATATATATACACATGTATACATAGATGTTTTATGTAGCTATTTATGAGTTCATTTATCTATATATGTGTATATCTATCTATTTATTTCCTGATTGATTGTTGATCTTATTTTTGCATGCAGGTACGTACGTATGTATATGCATATGTATAAGTGCATCGATATCTCTCTCTCTCTATATATATATATATATATGCACAGTATATAGTCATTGCCCTTACATGAGCTATATTGCTCGTTTGTTTGTTCGTTTCACTCACTCGCTCGTTCGCTCGCTCCCTCACTCACTTACTCATCCAATCAATCGCCCATTCACTCCTTAGTTCATTCTTTCATTCATCCTACCATTCATTCGATTATTCACTCACAAGCTATATGTCCATCTTGCTTACTGTTAGTAGTGTCATAGGTATTGTTATTGTCGTTGTTACTGCTTCTGACATGCTTTAGGTTCATGCTTTTGAATGATATACGTTCACTCAATGTATATAACATGACACAGCTCTGCGCTAGCTTTCAGCCTTTGGTGGTTGGGGTTTCGGAATTTCGGGTTTAGGGTTTTCGTGTTTAGGATGTCGGGTTTAGGATTTGGGGTTTAGGGTCTCGGGCATTGATGCATCCACCCGCTCCGTTGTCACCACCAGGTTGTATCGAAAGCCCGGCACCGAAGCCCTGAAGCTGCGACTCTTCAGTTCAACCCCTACAATATCGGTTTAGGGTTTAGGGTTTTAGGGTTTGAGGGTTTAGGGTTTTAGGTTTTTAGGGTTTAGGGTTTAAGGTTTCGGGCATTATAATGTGCAACAACTGAATCTCAAACCCCCAACACTAAACCGAAGCTCCTGAATCCAAGCCCTATCCCGAAGACCAACCGAAACCCAAATAAAGGCCCCCGCAGAAGTAGAACGCTACATTAGTAGGATCGGTGTTATAAGAATCTATTGGCTCTACGATACCCGGACACCTGTTTTGTCCGCTGCGCATCCACTTGAGCTCAAGGCCTGCAGGCGTGAGAGTGAAGCTACGCAGACGCAGTTCGGACTGCACATGACTGCATCAGCTCCCCCAAATTAAAATTCGCGATCACGTCAGGCCTTGATTTTCTGACGATTCTCGCTTTGCTTGCCTCTTGACAGAATGTCTTCTTCTTGCTCGATCCGTAGGGTGTTCTTTCTAAGAAGATGCATCATGGGTTCCTCATGCGCATTACCGACCTTGGTGAGAGCGTCAGCCGGATTAAAGTTAGTTATGGGGTACCCACCGGATTCGACCTCGAAGTTTGGCAAGCGATTCTTGAATTATCGCTACTTCTAGTGCCGAGCGATCATATTCACCTTGTGCTTGCTCATTCTTGACCGTGTCGAACAGACTCTTTGCGTCCGCAATGGCGATGACTTCGGGATCCTTGTACTCGTTGCTTTCCTCGGCCACTACTGTTGCCGATCCTCGCAGTCCGAGCTCTACCTCAATGTCCACTGCCATGTCGCGTGGATTGAAGTGGCTGTTGCAAATGCTTTTCCAGAAAGCCACTTGTTTCTCCATGGCCCACAACGCCGTAGAGAGTGATATGCTTTCACAGAGTAGCGTATTTCCAGCCTTCCGACGTAATCTCCGCGACTTCCAGGCAATGAGGGAGACAGGAGCTTCGTGTCCTTGATTCAGCTGCGGAGTAGTCATGCCTTGAAGCCAACCATGCTGAGACTTCTCCTTTCCGGACTTGTCGAAGGCGGAGTCGGAGATGAGCACATGTCTCACTTCTTCTTCAACTATTGGGTGCACTCTCAGCGTGATGGCGTGCTTCTTGAGGTGTCCGATCACATCGTTGATGGCCCATGCTTGAGCAACTGTGGGAGATGCTACACAACCGGCATAGATAGAGGCCGCTGCCGATACGTCGGGCCTCCCCTCGCGAGCTACCCAATTGATCGAGGCGATAGCGCCCCGAAGTTGAGATATCTCTTCTGGGGTGCACGGAGTTTTGTCTGCAGCTTTCTGCGTCACCTTCCGGTTGATCGTCACGAACTTGAGCCTGTGCTTGATGTAGTCGTGCATCGAGTAGCGGTACCCGTAGTCGCTGTCCTGGATTATTCTCCGGCCGGCATATGACGTGCCTTCTGGATGGTCTTGCAATCGGACGATTTTGCCAAACTTGAACCGCTCTTCGAGCTGCCGCATCAAGGTCTGGTGTCTTTTGCCACCGGCCTCCAGCAAGTCGTCGACCTCGATGACTATGATCCCTTGCGTCTGCTTGGGATGCTCGTCGCCTTCCTTGCTGTCCAGCGTAAGAACACACCTGTCGTAGGCATTGATGCGGTATCCAAGTTGCTTGACCAACACTTCTAGCAGCGATCGTCTCCACCAGGCCGGGCCACTCACCAGGCCACCAGGCCGTACACTTCGCCGTTCAACAGGATAAGCTGCTCGGGGTGGCACCCTTCGAAGATGCCATCCGATGGCATCGTGCACGCTAGCTTCTGAGCCCTTGTGGTGGGACGGCCTTGTAGAAACGCTGTACGAGCATCTTTGACTGTTCCCGGCCACCTCCTCGTCGCCGACAGCTGTAGGAACTGATACATTGACTGAGTCAACGGTGTCGGAGCTGACCGCTCGATGTCGTTGATGAGAGGGTCGCGCCAGCCTATGACGCACCACCTTGATTTTGGTGCTACCTTCTCCGCCTCCTTGGCGGATAACTTGTGTCCATCGAAGTTGTCGGGCAGCACAGAGAACTCCTCCGTGGGCTTGTACCGATCTACATATCGGCTAGGAATCACATGATCGGGATTCTGAGCTCTGAACTTTCGGCTTTCCTCGAGAGACAGGATGGTGATAGCCCCACTCTCAACCAACGAGGCCACTTCTTTGTTTCTCGATTTCTGAAACTTGCCTTGTTCATCTTTGCTCAGCCTGTTGAACTGCACCTGTCCAGGCGATTCCTTCTTCTTCGCCAGGTAGAAGCGCTTGTCGTGGTAGCTGTACGTCACTACACCTTGCTCGCCGACAAAGGTTTCTTGAGAAGCTGCGACCGGTTCCCACCGGTCTCGTACTTTGTTCCGCCAGTACTTGCGACCATCCGTGTTGTCCGGGGAGTCTTCTGCCATTTCCAGGAACGTAGTCCTTGTCTCCGGCGCCGGCCATGGTCGTGGCGTCGCCGAAAACGGGTAAGGCATTGGTCGATGTTCTTGGCTCTCGTTCCTGCGAACTGGGTTGAATGGCATCGTGCCACCCGAGGCCTCGTCGACTTGTATGCTCGCCCGTCGAGACGGAGCTGGTGTGCTCACTGCTGGTGTTCCCTCTCCCGATGCCCTGGATGGTGCACGAGTGCTCGCGTCCGCAACTAGATCGAGGTTCTCCGTCGCGGGCTCGGCGATGTTCATTTCGTGCTCCGGCATCGGCTCGTCGAGCTCCTCGGGGATAGGCTCCAGGATGTTCTCGGCGAGCTGGCTTTCTCGGCTGTTGTCTGTTGTCTCGGTGTTTCCGGGCGCTCCTTCGTTCTCAATGTCGGTGTAGTTCTTGAGCTTTCCCGACTCCATCTTGTCCAGCATCTCGGGAGAAATGAGCTGGGATATCTCGGCGCCTTGTCGCTCCTCTCGCGTGGCTCCACGAACTTGTTCACGAGAGGCCTTGACGAGGTATCCTCGTAGACTGTCCTGGTGTTGGCTTTCGCCGCTCGGTTCACGGCTTCGCGGTCCTGAGTTTTCACCCACTCCTTTGCCGCAATCTCCCGGATTTGTAGTGTGCGTTGCGTGACGTCCGTCTGGGGGTTCTGCAGCAGCTCCTTGGCAATGGCATCGTCGGACAATAGGTGCATGGGAGGCCTCAAGCTGGATCCAAACACTCGTTGGTGAGGACTGAACCCGGACCGATCAAGGTATTGATTCCGAGTCCATAGGGTCTCGTTGACACTGTACTCCATGTCGAGGGAAAACACTTCTGGTTGTTGTTGCAGCATGCGTAGGGCATCTGGTGTTCTCCGTTCGTTGGACGAAGTAGGTGGCTCCAAGATAAAGCCGCGTCCAGCATCCATTTGGAGTTTGGCGAGCTGCACCATGAACGCCATATGCCGCTTCGAACTCTCCTCTCGCGTCCCTTCCCCGTCGGAGCCTAGCATCACCAACGCGGGACGGGATGTGCTGATGATGCGTAGCGCTTCTCGACGATGAGTAGCCACACAGAAGTCCCAGGCGCTCGTCATGTCCACGGCACTGCTGATTAGCCCTCCTTGACCTCTGGAATGTTGCTTGAGATCCGAAATCCTGGACATAGATGCCTCGGTGGCTTGCTGTGGGACGCCTTGAATCAATCGCTTGACCTGCTGTCGATCCGGGACTGACTGTCGTCCATCTAGATCCCCCAGCCAGTCACGCTGCATCTGTCCTATGGGAAAAATATAACACCACGTGGATCCCGTAGATGAAGTTTCTCGGTTTTTCTGCATCTCATTATTGACATGGTCTAACCTGTCTGCTCGTCTGAATCCCGTAGATGAAGTCTCTTGGTTTTTCTGAATCTCGTGCTCCCACATCCATTGTTGTGTTTCTTCGCTCCAGCGCCCCGAGTCTCGAGGCATTCCCAAGACTTGTAGCTCAGCACCACCTTGCCATTGAGCCATCGACACCATAATCAGGAGTGTCTTCAGCATCCATCCCCGTTCGTCTAAGGACTTGACCAACTTCTTGGCCTTTGGCTGCTCACACCGCTGAAGGGCCTCGCCAGTGACCATCACGTGTTGGGGTCCTCGAAGTCGTTGGGGTTGGGCATGTCCACGTCCTCCCAGTTGTCCTCGGAGTTGAGCTCGAACCTCTCGGGTAGGTTTTGTGCTCCGGTGGGCGTCTTGGCTCGTTGAACTGGTCGTAGTCCCTCCGAGGTCATTCGAGTCCTGCCTCGGGGAGGTGCCGTAGTTGTCTTCGGAGCTGCCGAAGAAGATTTGGGACCAATGCACTGTTCGATCTCGGGTTGATGCCGCGCTGTCACCATACGGCCCTGGTCCATCCGCACTTCCCGAGGGCCCTGCTCCGGCTTTCCCTTTGGAGGAGGGAGATAGCTCGGATATCCCTGCCGGTTCGTTGGGATTTTCGGTGCTTCGTCTCTCACCACCGCCGGGTCTCTCGTGATGGCCGATGACGCTGGAACTTCCTCGGGTCGCGACCACCGTGCTCCGCAATGTGTGCATGTCCACCACTTCGCCCGCTGGTTTCCACGGCACCGAAGAGCATCGCTGGGATGTTGGCATTGGCCCACCTGCACCAGGAACTTTCGATGTGCAGTGGACTTGTTCAGCTGCTTGCCGATCCCTTGTGCCATCGAACCCGACTTCTTGTTGTGCCTGCTCCTCGTGGGTGGCTGCTGGTGGTCCTCCGGGTCCTCGTCGATCGCTTGGTTGCCCTTCGTCACGATGTAGTCCACCACCATCTGCGATCTTGCCGTCATCAAGATTTGTATCACAGCTAGGGTGATTCGCTTCCACGCTGCCAAGCGCTTTGTCGTGCTCAGCCTCGAGTCCAGCGGGATGTCCGCTGCTTCCGCCGCCGCCATCTGCCCAGCGCGAGCTGCTAGGCTGGTCATGATCACGGGTGCGAGGCGACTGGCGGGCCGAATTTGCAATCCAAACTGCCGCTCTAGCGATTATTCGCTTGAACATCTCATTCGCGGATGGGACGATGGACTTTCGATTCACTCGCTCGAACACATCATCAAAGTCATGACGGCAACCGTCCTGCCCTTCTTCATGACTCTCTCCTAAGTCTCCCATCCAGAAATGGTTGGTTTGAGGAGCACCACATCGGAACCCAAGCTGCACAAGCCACTCCCGCTCACTGTCACTGACGAACCTAATCGAACGTGCAGTAAAGGCCACAATGGATAGTCTAGACCCAGTCCAAGGCATCGTGGCATGGTAGGTTTTGGGGTTGAACTTGTACATTCTGTGGAACGTGTTAACTAATCTTCCCGGAGTGCGGACACCGCGCTTGAGTCTCCAGGCGACCTTTTGGCAGCTGGCAACCTGTTTCGGCTCGATCTCCAACCACAACTCTCCTTGGGAAAACTTGCCGAAAGAGCATGTGACGTTTTCCGAAGAGCCGTCATTGTGTGCATCCATGTGCACCTCAGAGCCCGTCTGCATGTTGATGCTCACAGATGTTCATGTAAATGACGCATCGGCTTTGGACTTGATCCAGCTATTCACATACTTGCAAAGCTCCGTGTACTCCTTCGTGTCGTTGGAGATGCCCTTGAACTTTCCATGAGCATAGAGTCCTAACAGCATGCGGCCCGGTTTGGGCCCAGTCGGCTGCATCACCGCTCTGGCCTTGGGGCGCCGGTACTCCGGAATCTTGGCCAACACCTGCTCCATGTCCGTGTAGCTGAACTGCTCCCGGGCAGCCTTATCCCGAGCCATGTCGTTGACTGCCTTGCGGAGGTGATTGCGCTGATCCACACACTGAGCTGCATCGCCACTCTTAGCATCAGCAGCCTCGCGGTCACCGCCTCCCGAAATAGTTGTGGCGATGACGGGCACGCGAAAGGGATCGCGACCCTCCGAGTCACACAGCTCAGCCGGGAGTTCGCACGGGGTGTGGCCGAAGTTCATGATGTTGACCGAACGATGACCCGATGGGAGGCGGGTCATGGGTGTCGCTTGTCCATTGGGAAGACGAACTTCGCCCTTGTCGAGATCTATGATCGCTTTGATGGCTTCCAAATAGGATATGGGTAGCAGAGGCGGCGTCTCGAAATCCTTGGAGTCCTCCAAGATGGTGAATCGCACCAAGCCAAGGACGCCGGCGACGGACGTGGGGATGTCTATGATGCCGACGGATTTCGCCGCTCCGCCGATGCCAGCGCAAGGAGTGCACCGCTCCTCGATCATCTTAGGTTGCAGGCCGTGACGAAGAAGCTCCCGTCGCATTGCCTCCAGGGCGTTGGTGCCAACCACGGCGTCCTCGGCCGCGGTGTCCACCAGAGCACATCCGCTGTGTACCGAAACTCCTGCAAACACTTGCAAAGAAGCCCTTGATGTGACGAACGTGGAGGTAGCCGTGGTCGCCCCAACGCCACGACACACGATGAAGCTGCCGGTTGCTTTTCCGGTTTTCTGGGATGCCGAGGAGGAAGCCCCTTTGCCCTTGCCGTTGTTCTGCACCAGGGGACAATCTCGAGCAAAGTGACCGAGCTCTTGGCAATTGAAACAACGAGTTCTAGCTCGAAGATCCTCCATTCCCCCTCGTACCATGCGGGATTCGCCTTTTCGCGAAGCGAACGCTCCGCGTCCTGCACTGGAGCGCCCACGGCCTTGCGACTTGTGCGAGCCGCGCTGACCTTGTCCTCGAGGATCTTTCCGTCTTTGAATGAAACCTCGTTCCTTGCGGCGTGCTTGTAAGTCCTTGCGCACGTCTTGGTATGCCGAGTGGTACGCCTGGATGTAGCATGCCTCCTCTTCGTCATACTCCTTATCCTCGAACCAAAGCGATTCCTCATCTTGTGCTTCATGAAATTCGTCATCGAACTCCTCGTCTTCCTCCCCGTAGTCACCGTTCTCCCCGTCGTAGTCCTCGCCGTCCTCCTCGCCTCCTTCTTCTTCTTCTCGGATGACAGGATAATGTTTGGCGGCCTGGCTTCCAAGAGCTGCATTTGCCGCCTGAGCTATCATGTCCGGCCGGTCGAGAGGACGAAGTAAGCTTGCAACTTGTTGAAATGTGAGAAGGGGGCTCAGATCCTTCAGGGCCAGAAGTTCCCGTTGAAATTCAGTAAGCCCTGCCTGTCTGAGCAAGACCCGTCCGGCCACCTGATCATTCAACTTCTCTTGCAAGTACTGCTCCATTTCTTGGCGAGCCACTTCCTTCTGCGCAATGAAAGTTGCAAACGCCTGGCCGCGCTGCCGTTCTCCTGCGAACAGAAAGTGATCTATGGCAGCAGGAGCCGCAACATCAAGGAAGGGTTTGTATTTCTGAACAATAGCCGTGAGAATCATACTGTACCCCTTTTCGCTGAGGACGTTGGCCAGGTCCACTTGGTCGGCTATTTTGTGGGGTTCCGATGACTCAGCAAAGGATTGGTAGAGACGAATCCCCCACTTGTGTTTGGGAGTTGTTGTTTCGCTCTCCCAGTGCGCCAAAAGCTTCAGCCATGTGCGTAGACTTCCCGGTTGTCCAGACCACGTCGGGATGCTTCTCTTCTCGCCTGACAAAGCCGCAATGAATCTCTCGGCCTGGTCGGGATTGTTTCGCATCTCCTCCGGCTTCTTCAGGCCCAAAACCTCGAAAGCACTTTGAACCTGAGGAGGGGTCGTCTGGTTGTTGCCACTGCACGGATCCAGTGACATCGCCGCTCCGGTGGCGTCCTGGAAGACTGTGGTTGCTCTCCCGAGTCCGTTGTCCCCATTGGATATTCCCGTCGCAGTAGCAGGGAGGCCTGATCCTTTTCCGGAGTTCGCAGTTGGGTACCCATTGGAAGAGGTAGCCGACGCGAAAGGCATTGAAGTCGTCGGCGCGAAGCTTAATGGTGTATCCGTCGCGAAACTCGGAGACATATTCGGCACGAAGCTTGTAGGCATACCTGTCGCGAAGCTTGTGGGCATAGCTGTCGCGAAGCTTGTAGGGACCGACAATGGAGGTGTTGACGCGAAGCTTGATGACATAGTAGCCGCCGCTCCTGGGCCATTCATTGAGCCTCGGTCTGGGCCCCATTGTCGAGCTGTCGTCTCTGAAGTGGGCGGTCCTGCGGGACCGAAAGTGGCAAAGCTCCACGGAGTTTGCGATCCGAAGTTCGGCATTTGCGCTGTCGGTTGCCAAAAGCCGTTGGTGACCGGTGTCCTCACATTCCCTTGAGGAATGTTTCTGTCGGCACCAGCCAACAGTGAGGTTCTCGAAGCATCTCTTGAAGATCTCCTTGGAAAACTAGGTGAGCTCGCCCCAGGCGGCGCAGTGGTTTCCGATTCAGCATTGGGTTGTACATTCCGCCTAAGCAGATACTCAGCCCAAGGGTCGTCCCGTGTCTCCATGTGATGTCTTGCTGGACCGAACCAGCTCCGCGCTACCAACTATTGGCTCTACGATACCCGGACACCTGTTTTGTCCGCTGCGCATCCACTTGAGCTCAAGGCCTGCAGACGTGAGAGTGAAGCTACGCAGACGCAGTTCGGACTGCACATGACTGCATCAAATCCTCAACAGTAGCATCCTCGTTATTGTAGCAAGAAGCCAAAGATATTTCAAGGATAGAAGACATGCAGAGTTGAACCCTAAACCCCTAGCCCTAGGCCTTAACCCCAAACCCGAAACAAACCCTGCACCCTAAACCCTAAACCCAAATAACCTACCTGTCTAAGGACATCATATATAGAAGACATCATAAGGAACCCTAAAAGGCAGGTTCTTTAGGGTCCAGGTACAGCCTAACCCCCCCCCAAAAAAAAGACATGAGCTCTTCGGGCCTCGGTGCCCTCCATTTCGGATCCGATGGGCTTGTGCTCAGATTTGTCGATGGCTTTAGCCTAAACCCTAAACCCTAAACCTTAAACCTTAAACCCTAAACCCTAAACCCTAAACCCTAAACCTTAAACCCTAAACCCTAAACCTGAGGGCGCCTACGGGGTTATAGGGGTCTAGTGCTTTGAAGGGCTTCGGTCTTGAAGGGTTATAGGGCTAAGGGTTGAAAGGCTCTGGTTGTCGTTCAAGTTCTTCAGGGCTTTAGAGCTTACAGTTTTGGGGTTTTAGGGCTTATGTGTTACCAGTGCTCTTGGTTCTATGGCTTACGAGCTTATGAACTTTGGAGCCACTGTCATTGCCAAAAGCCCTTCTCAGAGTTGGGGGGAAGGGTTGTGTTTAAGGTTTTGGCTCTTGGCTCGGGGATTCAGAAACTTCGGGTCAGAGGAGCTGCGGATATGTCGAGATCCGTCTGTGACGTCTCCGACGGGCTTAGGGTTTCCCTAAACCCTAAACCCTAGACCCTTAAGCCCTGAACTTTTAGGGTTTAGGGTTGAGGGCATGTTTGCCTGCCGCTCTTGCACTGTTCGGCCTCGGATCGTGCTTGCAGGTCCTCTGAGCCAACAGCACATGAGAAGCCTTGAACCCTAAACCCCTCGTACTTTGAAACACTTACGCGTAAACCCTCCAACCCCTAAGACCCTGAAACCGCGGTATAAGCCTTACCTGTAGTATAAAACTAGGCACCCCAGAGAGAAAGGGGGGGGGGGGGGCAGGGTATGACCCTCTAGGTATGACATGCATGCCAATGCATGCTCACTCGAATTTTCGCATTTCGGGCGGGAGAGCTTCTGGCTCAAAAGGATCATAGATTGGAGGGCTCAGGGTGTAGCGTTTGGGGTGTCGGGTTTAGGGGTCAGGGCTTTGGTTTACGGCCCGCCTAAACCCTCAACCCTACAAGTTCAGGCTTCAGAGGATGATGCCTTGCAGTGTCTTCTTGAGGGGAGCCTTTTCGGTGACTAGGGTTAGGGAGAAGGGCCGAGTCTGGGGCTAGAAATTGCGGTGTGCGCCGAGCGTCTTGCTGGAACGCGAATTAGAGTTTAGGGCTCGTGCGGTTTAGGGAAGACGTCGAGGTAGGTTTTTGAGTAGAGGAGGTTGTATGTTCATGAGCTTGTGGACAACAGTGCAGACTTTTGATGTGAGGTCTGTACCTACTTCGCCCAAGGGACTCGGCAAAACTGATGTCCTAGACCTGAACCCTGCACATCGAGCCCGAAACGCTCAACCAAGCAATATATATATATATATATGTATATATATGTATACACACACACAATGCTTCAATAATCCATATAGACATATTCTTATTTTGCATATGTATACACTTATACACACTATACAGGCACAGGAATGGCTAAGGTTGGATATGCGCAAGCCGGATGTACTTTCCAAGGAATATGAACCCTCTGGCATAGGGTTGAAAAGGGTGCAAGGCAGTCATAGGGTCTAAGTCTAGTGTTTCGAAGGGTTTCGTTTTTTAGCGGTTAAAGGTTTAGGGTTTATATGGGTTTAAGGCTAAGGGATGGCTTGAGATCTTACAGCTTTGTTTTTTAAGGGTTTTGGGCTTAGGGCTTGGGGCTCAGGGTTTAGGGTCACTTATGCGTCGACGGTGCTGTTGGCCTTTTGACTTATGAACTTTGGAGTGATTGTCCTTGCCAAAAGCCTTGTCGGAGGCGAGGGTAAGGCTTGTTTCATGGTCAGAGGAGGTGCGGATATGTCGAGATCCGTCTGTGACGTGGCCAACGGGCTCAGGGTTTAGGGTTGAAGGTGCTTTTGCTTCCCGATCTTACACTGTTCGGCCTCGGATTTGGTTTGAAGGTCCTCTGAACCACCAGCACATGAGTACCCTTGAACGCTAAACCCCCGTCCCTTGAAGCACTTACGCGCAAACCCTCCGCAAAAGCCCCTAAACCCCGGTACAAGCCCGATACATATAGGGTCACTATATAAAACTATATATATATATATATATATATATATATATATAGGTACCCCAAACCAGGGCGTAGGGTATGACGCTCTAAGTAGCTCTAGGTATGACATGCATGCTCACTCGACGTTTCGCGTTTCGGGTGGTGGAGACTCAAAAGGATCATACCTTGGAGGGCTCAGAGTGTAGGGTTCGGGCTTTCGGGTTTCGGGGTGAGGTCCCTTTGGTCTACAGGGTCTTTGGGTTTAGGGTTGAAGAGTTTCTTTTTGACGCCGAACGACGCCGATGCAGCCGCCGGACATGGCAAGAGGAGCGTTTCTTAAATATCCTTCTTTCGACCTTGCCGATTTGCGTTCCGAGCTCCTTGACTTTGGCTGCGAGGTTCAGATCGCCGGGCGCTTCCCGCATCCGCAACAGAAAGCTCGGGACAGCAGTTCCAAGAAAGAGGTTCAGTGCCTCGCGTTCGCCGTGGAAATGGACTCGTCCTGCTTCGCCTGGCTCAACAAGTTCTTGATGTCCGGCAGCTGCTTCATCTTCTACACGGCTCCTCGGCTTGCCCGTTCCTTGTCTTCGGGCGTCCATACGAACTGGGGCATCTCCAGCACGCCACCGGAGCCTTGGCTAGCGCCACCAGAGGCAGGTCGGCGGCGATGCAGCTGACCGGCGATAGCTTTCATCAAATGTTTTCTTATCTCCGTGGGATTTTGCCGGAAAGTCGCCAGGAGTTGCTTTATCTCCTGGTTGCTGCACTTCTGCTCCCATTCGCGCAACTGTGCAACCCAATGGCCCGCGTCGTAGAGCAGCACGGTTAAATCCAGCAGCCAGGCGAGGCCAAGGAACAGGCTTTGCACGCAGAGAAACGGCTCCATGAGCAGCTTCTCCCACTGAGCGCCCACTTCGAGGGCGAACTTGGACACTGTGATCAAGCTCGCCGGGATTTCCTCGCTGGACCGGATCTCGGACTTGAACATGGTGTTCAGAACACGGGGGCGCAAGCCCAGCTGGTACGTCTGAGCCTTCTGTGCAACCTGTTTGAAATCCAGACCACCGCCCAATTCCTCCACGTTCGCGAAAAAGTTGTCCAGAGTGCCCGTGAGCTCCGAGAAGCCAAGCTCGGGTCGAGCACACAACTCCGTCTTGTCCGCCGCAAGGTCCTGGACGAAACTGCACAAGCAGTCAACCTTGCCGACAGCAACTCGGTTCAAGCCTCCTTTCTTCGCATCTGTCGTGCCATCCGGTAGGCGAGTAGGTGCATCTGGTTAAGCGGACTTGCGTCCGGCACCACGCGGATATACCAGCAGAAGACGTCTTTGGTTTCTCGCCAGCGAACATGGCCCGGAGGGGATGCCTGGAAAAGGAACTACTTCTATCTTTGGGACTCCACGGGCTTGCTTTCGAGCCGTAAAGAAAATTCTGAACCTGTCGGGCGGTTTCAAGAAAAACGCTGTCTATAATAGTCCTTCATCTCCACAGTCTCCACAGCAGTAGTGCGGACGCTGAGCTCCGCACGTTGCAGCTCTCCACCCGGCAGGTTGTCCAAGAACTCGTCAGCGACCTTATACCGCATCTCCGTAACCAGCTAGCCGGTCACAGAGTTAGCCCTCGCACCTCCACCCGAGGTTTCCAGGAAACGCCCGCAGGGAGGACACACGGTAAGGATTTTTGCCTCCCGTCCACAGCAATGTTGAAGACGACATAGACCTAGATTCCGGAAAGGGGGTGAAGGGTTGGCTGAGGTAGCCACGCGCCGGGAGACAGAACTCTGCCAGACCATCCCGAGCTCACAAACTAAAGTTCTTGAAGGGTGACATTATGCATTTTAGGGGTGAGGAGGGGTGCTTAAGTCGCTTATATGAACCTTCATGGTAGCAAAAACCTCAGGGCTTTGGAAACAGGGCTGAGGATTCAGAGCTCCCGGCTGCGCATTTTAGATCATCCTGTCAGCACTGCATGCCGAGTGACCTTTGAACGCGATGAAGGAGTAACGAAAGTCTTAAAGGGGAAACTGCGAATAGATAGCGGCTCAGCATTGGAACTTGTCTGTGCGTTCCCTCGGGTAAGAATGGTTTCCTGCTATTAGAGGACTTAAAGACAAAATTACAATGATAAATGCCACCAACCTCCAAGTAGGCCGGAAACCCAGTACCGCTGGCTATATGTGAACATTGAAGACGTGACTTAGGGGTTCAAAGGTGTAGTGGTTCCGAAGTCTTAGAGTTTAAGGGGGTTGTGCAAGATGGTACGTCACTAACAGCTAAACACTACCCCCTGAAGGAGCCACAAGTGGTCATTTCTAACCAAGCAGGCTGCGCGCAGCACGTGGCAGATGGCAAAACAGTTGCCACGGGTGAAACGATGAGCTCGCGCGCAATGACTGCGCCCCGCTCTTGTGAATCATAGGAGCACTCGGTTCGACGTGCTTTGTAAATGGGGCTTGAGTTGTAAGTGGAGCATTGCTTGTACCGTTCTCAGGACATGCTCCGGACCGGAGTCAAGACTGCATGGCACAGGGTTCGGCGCAGTCGGCCGCGACACATCAAGCTGCACTGCCTGTCACTCGCGGAAGCTTTCCCTTTTTGTCTGGCTGACAACAGCCCGTGCATCAGCCGGACTCGTGCGCTCGGCCGGACAGAGGTAATACTGCGCCTCCGTCGGCTTCCCAGCCTTTTCCCACTCAGCAGGTGAATCGCAATTCACTTCGGCACCTTCCAGCATGCTGAAGATCTTCACGCCGAGGTTCCGGCCCTTCAGTCCGCCGAACGCTCCCGGAAAACGTGTTGCCAGCCTCGATCGGCACGCACCTCAGAAGGATAGGCAAAGGAGTGTACAAGCCGAGTGGCAGAAGTCGCTCCCGCTGGGCAACACCGCTCAGAGCGTTCCGCACGACCACGCGTTCCACGGCTCCCTCTCGCCTCCGAGGGGTTATCAGCCATACTGACGGGTCTGGCTTCAAATCCCAGCCGGCCAGGTCTCGGCCAGTGCATTTGGCACGCGCGGATAAAGAAATTAACAATTGTCCCAAATCGATACCTGGTGTGCGCCGAGCTTCTTGTCTGGAACGCCTATTAGGGTTTAGGGTTCATAGGGTTTCGGGAAGACTTCGAGGAAGAGCTTGTATGTCCACCAAAACACTGTCCTAAACCTGAACCCTGAACATCAAAACCCTTTAGCCTGAACCGGTGACCCCTAAACCCTAAACCCTAAGCCTGAACCGGTAGCCCTGAGCCGATATCCATGGCACAGAGCACACAGACTGGCAGCATGGCAGCTCCTGTGTAGGTGCCGTTGGACCACCCCACGAAATGTGTATGTACAGATTAAATAATAACTATACATACATAAATAAATAAAACAATAAATAATTAAATAAACAAATAAACATGTGTATGTATATATATATATGTATGTATGTATATAAATATTACATACTAGATTTCAACATACGTATACACACTATACATGCACATGGATGTTTAGGGTTGGATATGCACACGTCCAGATGCACTTTCCAAGCAATTTCACCTACCAAATCATACGTAGAGTCATGCCTCCCTCTAAGCCGCCTGAATCACGTGCAGCGCAGATGCAGTTTCACGCGCATGATTTTCAAAAGGTCGATAAATCATGCATGCAGTCGCGTGAGGACGAAACCCTCTCGACGGTCGTGGGTCCAAACCTAAGCTTCACCCAAACACGCAAAAGTCAACAAACAGTCCAGCCACCTAATCCCTAAACCCTGCTCTATTTGGGCAATCATGGTCAACCGTCTTTGGACCGGCCGGCCAATCATCTCAGAGCTACTCGACGCTCTCCTCGATGTCGTAGCCCGACTGGATGTGTGGGAATTGTCATAAGTTATAAGGTCTACCTGGCAACACAGGCATGTAGAACAATAGCTTTGGCGGATTCCAGAAATTACTGCACCTTACAGGGGACAGCTTTAGGCTCTCTTGTAGGAAGTTGAAGGTACTTTACCTTGAGGCCAGGCCCCACATGGCACAGAAACCCTCGCTTTTTGGGGACTGGGAGTGTCAACCCAATTCAACGTGAAAACAACATAAATTAACATGAGCAACACGGTTTAGGGTTTAGGGTTAAGCCCAAAACCCTAAAACCCCCTACTGCGATGCCTCGAGCTCTTCCAGGATCGCGGAGCCCCCTTTGCCGCCGCTGGCCACCTGGCTCAGGAAGGGGAGAAGATTAGGGTTTAGGGTGGGGAAGATTTAATGCCCTAAACCCTAAGCCCTAAGCCCTAAACCCTAAACCCTGAACCCCTAAACCCTGAACCCGAAACCCTAAACCCTAAACCCGAAACCCTAAACCCTAAACCCTAAACCGTTTGGGTTGTGGAACTGAAGCTCGGACCCCAGAGCCGAACCCCCAAAGCCAAAAGCCCTAGCAAACCCAACATCTCTTTCGACCCTTTTGTTGAACCCAGGCTCTGGGTTTAGGGTTTAGGGTTTAGGGTTTAGGGTTTAGGGTTTAGGGTTTCGACCATAAACCCTAAACCATCTACCCTGAACCATCCAAACCCTACACCCCGAACCAACAAAATTCCCCAAAACACCTAAACCCCCAAAACCCCAAAACCCAAAAACCCCAATCTAAACCTCCCCTCCCCAAAAAAAACCTAAACCCTAAACCCAAAACCCCAATCTAAACCCCCCCTCCCCCCCCAAAAAAA